>QLOH01001043.1:0-166403 GCA_026901365.1 Sesbania bispinosa
GCAAATGGTGAAGTAGTATATGAAGGGTATGATGATGATGATGGTTTGGTTTGTCCTTATAGAACAAAGCATTTTGCTGTTTATAAACTTGACTTCATGAAGAACAAGTGGGAAAAGAAGAGGTCTTTGCATGATCAAGCTCTATTTCTTGGAGCGAATGAGTCTAGGTCAGTGTCTGCTCAAGCATTTCCCGGATGTGAAGCAGATTCAATTTACTTTACGGATGATAGGTGGGAAGAGATGTGTTCGGACTACTCATATGGTGGACATGATTGGGGTGTTTTTAGTCTTCAAGATAAAAGTGTCAAGCTTCTCGCTCCATATAATGATAAGATGGATCCACCACCTGTTTGGGTGCTTCCAACTTCCAACTTGACTACTTGAGACCGTTATCATGACTATGTGTTGTAGCATTATACAACATTATTGGCTTTTAAACTTGTTTCTTGCATTACTATTCAATGTTCATTGTATAACGGTTTGATTATCATTTACATAATTCCGATGTTGTAAAAATCCATTATTGGATCTTGTTTTTGACGAAAATAAATTGAATTTGTTAAAGTCTCTTTATTATATATTTAATTGTACGTGGTAGAAATCAAATTAATATATTTTCTTCCTAAATTCTTTATAATCAATAGTTCTATTAAATACTTATATCATAAGAATATTTTTATATTTTTATAAGTAAAATAGATTGTATGGAATTGTTCTGTTTCTACAATGTACGTATACGGTTAAGTTGAGGGGTGTATTTATAAGATCTTGTTTTTTACTCATTTATTTAATTTTTATAAGGTTTATAATACATTATTAATTAATAGGCTAATCGAGTGATATTTTATGACTTAATAAAATTTCATTTTAGTCAAATTATTATTAAAAATATATATTAGTATATTGGGTGATATTTTTGGCATAATATTTATTAATATATTGTGATTAAAATTAATAAAAATAACTAAAAAATAAAATTTTCAATGGATAAATAATGAATTCAATACTATCTAGATGAATCGGGTGACAAAATCTTGTTTTTCGATATATATATATATATATATATATATATATATATATATTATGTAAAAAATGCTTTAGTGAAAAATGCTCTAGAGTACTCCTCAAATTCAGTTTGTAACCATCTTAAACCCAATTCCCTCACCCGAAACCTCTTCCCCTCATTTTTCCTCACTTTTATACCTTTTTAATCTCTCATATCTAGAGTCTGGTCTCTCCTAAGTTCCACTAGCTACAATTATGTTGGGGCTTAATATATATACTTGATTTCCCTCCTAAGCTCCCTCCAAACTCTAAAATTCTCATTCAACTTCCAACCTCCTTCTCTTGATAAGGTTCTCAACCTATGACTTCCACTATAATTTCGAGGCTTTAATTTTTGGGATGTTACTGTCCAACCTGGCCATAATGGTTGTTGAGTCTCAGAATTAATTTAAGTAATCAAAATTAGATTCAAGACTCATTATCCTTGGTTTTAATGATTAACAAATTAGACTGCATAGAAACAGGTGCTACTGAGAAAGGTATTCTTCTGTGCATTTTAGGAAATAGGTTGAAGCAATAACTTGTTGAAGGGTGAAGACTGCTAAGGAAGTACAACCTAAAGAAGTCTGCTGAAGGGAACAATCGGATGAAGAAAGGAATCGGGAAGAAGCAAAGGAAGAACAGCGCAACAACCATTTGAAGAAAAGAGTACAAGCTTCTGAAGAAAAGAACCTGCTGAAGACCGAAGAAGAAGCAATCTGAAGAAAGGAACTTGCTATAAAACATCTACCTATTGAAGAGCCAAGACTTGCTAAAGAAGGAAGACATACAAAAGGAAGAACAATGAAGAAATCATCTGAAGAAGAATCATCAGAAGAAGAGAACTTGCTTAAAGCGTCTCTCTGTTGGAGATGAAAGAAATTCTTTGAAGAAGAATACAAGCTGAAGGTATACAGTTGGAAGGAAGGACATACTGAAGATGATCAACCTTCTGAAGACAATCAGACTCTCTGAAGGACAGAATCTGTTGAACCTTCTGAAACCAGAGACGTCATGCTATTCTCCGAAGACTTGTGAGTCAATCTGAATATCTCATTAAAAGACTCAAGTCTCAAAAATATTAATGGTAAAGCTAAATCGATGCAAGAAGAAACAAAGGCTTTTTTTTTACAAACTTTATTTTCTGACACAAAAGAGGAAGCCTACTGCAGAAAAGCAAATAGAGGTTAGAGATAGAGTCAGCGCTGTTGTACATCTACTATTGTACCGCCTTTGTCATACGCTATCAGAAGCATGCACCTTAATCGAGAAGAAAAACTATTGCACAACGGGACAAAGGAGAAATCTAACGGATATCATCATCTGCATCAAGATATTAGAAGAAAAGGAAGAGAAAGAGAGAGAGAGAAACATCAACCTGTTGAAACATGATAGACACTCTTAAACAAGATTAAGAGTCTAATTGCTGTGTGTTAGAACTTATTCATACCTACACACCTACGCAAGACAGAAGAGAAGCTAAAGAGAAGCTATCTCACAACGACTCTAAGAAAGTATACCAAGCAATTTCCAACGGCTACATTTCTCAACGGTATACTAAGCAATCTTCAACGGCTATATTTTATCAAAACATATAAATAGCCTCAAGGAAGGATTATGAAGATTGACGGCATTGAAGCCCAAGGCAGAGATAATTCCCAAGAGAGAATAGGCAGAAGATCAACATTCAAATCCTATTGAGCCAACTCTCTGAAGAAGACAATCCAGATACAGAGAAGAACCTGATTAGAAATGCATACACTTGTATCTCTGTTATTTCCTTGTACTTAGATTCTTTAGTTGTATCCTGAGTTATACTCAGTAATCCCTTTGTACAAGAAGAACCTAAGTTTATGTTTCTTAGAAACTTAAACTTATTTTAAAGTGTAAACACTATTAAGTGTCTGAGAGTCTGGAGAGGCTTGGTGGAAAAAAGAATACTCGCTGAGCCTGGAGAGGCTTGACTGTAAAAGAATACTCGCTGAGCCTGGAGAGGCAGTTGAGAACAAAGAATACTTGTCAGGCCTGGAGAGGCCAGGTGTGCAAATAATACTCGGTGTAATCTTGCGGGATTAGTGGAAAATCCAGTGGTGGTTTGCCCTGGGACTGGATGTAGCTCACTAGGTTAGTGGGTGAACCAGTATAAATCTCTGTGTTAAGTTCTCTCTTCCCTCAACTCTTTACTTTCCGTTGTTATCTGTTTAAACTAACCAAGGAGGGATAAAGAAAAGTTGTTTTAATAACTGGAGCAGAAAAACAATCTTTTCTTTAAGAGAAAATAACTTCAAAAAGGCTTTCACTCAACCTTCTGAGTTGCATCAGCAAGTTGCTGAACTCCCAGTTTCGGAAGGTAGATAAAATATTCTCATATTAGCTTTGCTTGTTTTCGAAAGGTTTTCCAAAAATCTGTAAAGATTATAAAATACTATTCAACCCCCCTTTTAGTGTTTCCTGTGGCCCTAACAATGGTCAGAATGGATGGTTGACTAACGACGATGAGGACCCAGGGGAGGACGACGATGATGTATAGCTGGAGGGTTGCTGATAAATACAAATCTTACACACTAATCATCCCTCAAATTTAACCTTTTAATACATCTTTTATGATTAATTAACAATTCATAAGCATATTATGCCAATTCAAGTTCAAATTGTGCTTAATTAATGTTTACATTCATAGCAAATAATTTTGTCAGTAGAAAATGTTAATGTTAATGTTTGCATTCATAGCAAATAATTTTTTCAATAGGAAATGACTCCTTACCTGACTTACCTATTTTTGTTTCAGAGGATGAGTGTTTTCTGAACTTTCCCTTCTTCTGAAGCATCCTTTTAATCTTCCTATTTAGGAGAGCCAGATCATCATCATCCTCAGAGCTGACTTCAGAGTCTTCACTACCTTCTGAAGTCTCCTTAGCTTTCATGGCTTTATGTGGCCCATGCTTCAACAGCTTGGACTTGGCATTCAGGGCCAATGACTTTTTCTTAGGAGCATCTTCACCAAGTTCTAACTCATGAACTTTAAGAGATCCCAAGAGTTCATCCATTTTCAAAGTATTGAGGTCTTTAGCCTCTTGAATTGCAGTAACCTTGGGTCTCCAAGCCTTTGGTAAACTCCTTAGAATCATGCGATTGTTCTCACCATAATCAAAGGTTCTGCCTAAAGACTTGAGTCCATTAGTTATTGTTTGAAACCTCCCAAACATTTGATCAATGGTTTCAAACTCTTGCATCTTGAACATCTCATATTGATGAACAAGCATGCTGATCATGGATTATTTGAAATTATCAGTCCCTTTATGGGCTGATGCCAAAGTATCCCAGATCTCTTTGGCTAAAGAGCATCCATGCACCTTCTCATACTCAAATTTACTCAAGGAGCAAACTAATTAGAATTTTGCTTTTGCATTGAGCTGAACACGGGCTTTCTGTTTACCAGTCCATTCTGCTTTAGGTATAGGCACACCACCATGTGTAGGAGTGTAATCACCATCAGTGACTACACCCCAAAGATCTATGTTGCTGCTCTCAATGAACAGCTTCATACGATCCCTCCATTAATGATAATTTGTACCATTAAAACCCGGGGGCCTTGAAACAGAGGCACCTTCTGCAATGTAGTGAGGGCTGCTTGTAAAGGTTTCCATCTAGGATCTTCTTCCTCAACACTGTTAGATGCTCAACCCGAGGTTGAGCTCCGACACCAACTGTAGAAACCACAAGAAACACTAGAAGAGGGGTTGAATAGTGTTTTATAAATTTCAAACTGATTTTGAAAACCTTTAACAAGCAATCCTGTAAATCCAATTGCATCAATCGAAACATTTTCCCCTCATTTTTTCTTACTTTTATACCTTTTTAACCTCTCATATCTAGAGTCTGGTCTCTCCTAAGTTCCACTAGCTACAATTGTGTTGGGGCTATATATATATATATATATACACACTTGATTTCCCTCCTAAACTCCCTCCAAACTCTAAAATTCTCATTCAACTTCCAACCTCCTTCTCTTGATAGGGTTCCCAACCTATGACTTCCACTATAATTTCGAGGCTCTAATTTTTGGGATGTTACTGTCCAACTTGGCTATAATGGTCAGAATGGATGGTTGACTAATGACGATGAGGACCCAGGGGAGGACGACAACGATGCTTAGCTGGAGGGTTGCTGATAAATACAAATCTTACACACTAATCATCCCTCAAATTTAACTTTTTAATACATATTTTATGATTAATTAACAATTCATAAGCATATTATGCCAATTCAAGTTCAAATTGTGCTTAATAATGTTTGCATTCATAGCAAATAATTTTGTTTGTAGAAAATGTTAATGTTAATGTTTGCATTCATAGCAAATAATTTTGTCAGTAGAAAATGATTCCTTACCTGACTTACCTATTTTTGTTTCAGAGGATGAGTGTTTTCTGAACGTTCCCTTCTTCTGAAGCATCCTTTTAATCTTCATATTCAGGAGAGCCAGATCATCATCATCCTCAGAGCTGACTTTAGAGTCTTCACTACCTTCTGAAGTCTCCTCAGCTTTCATGGCTTTATGTGGCCCATGCTTCAGCAGCTTGGACTTGGCATTCAGGGCCAATGACTTTTTCTTAGGATCATCTTCACCAAGTTCTAACTCATGAACTTTAAGAGATCCTAAGAGTTCCTCCATTTTCAAAGTATTGAGGTCTTTAGCCTCTTGAATTGCAGTAACCTTGGGTCTCCAAGCCTTTGGTAAACTCCTTAGAATCTTGCGATTGTTATCACCAGAATCAAAGGTTCTGCCTAAAGACTTGAGTCCATTAGTTATTGTTTGAAACCTCCCAAATATTTGATCAATGGTTTCAAACTCTTGCATCTTGAACATCTCATATTGATGAACAAGCATGCTGATCTTGGATTATTTGACATTATCAGTCCCTTCATGGGCTAATGCCAAAGTATCCCAGATATCTTTGGCTGAAGAGCATTCATTCACCTTCTCATACTAACATTTACTCAAGGAGCAAACTAAGTAGAGTTTTGATTTTGCATTAAGCTGAACACGGGCTTTCTATTTACCAGTCCATTCTGCTTTCACTATAAGAAAAACCTTATTTAGTTGCCAAAAATAGCATAGGCCAAATATTTTCTGCTAGCGTAGGCCAGCCTTGGCTAAGCAAACGTTCATCATTCTGTTTTTTTAAAATACTGCAACTTCTTAGTGCCTGCCTGGGCCCCGCTAAAAATTTATTAATTTATTTAGATTTTTATTAGCGTAGGCCAGACTATGCTATCGGAAAATAGTTTATATTTTTTTCTGAAAAAAGTATTTAACGTAGGATGCCCTAGCTAAATAAATAAAAAAATTGTGAAAGGTAGTTAGCGTAGAATGGCCCTAGCCTCTGCCACTCCCTGTCTTGATCTCCTGCTCTGCGCCTCTGTTTCCGTGGTTGTGGCCTCGCGCTCCGCCCACTTTGCCTCCGTTCGCGACCATTCCCGTGATAAGTGATACCCTTTGCGTACGAAAATGAAAGTAGGGAAGGGGAACCAGGAAGAGGATGAGTACGAGGAGGAAGGCTTCGGTTCTTCCAAGAAACAAGGCCCTTCCTCTGCCTGCCCTTAACACTAATAAAGGTACCTTTTTGCTGTTTGTTATTTTTTAAACACGTTTATACCTTGTTCTTGCGTTAATTCAAGATCCAATTATAGGGTGTTTTTCTGTATTGTAGGAGGTTGTGCGAATGCTTGTTCGTCTTTTTTATACCTCTTTTGCTTGTTGTTACCTCTTTTTTTTTGTTCCTTCAGTGAAATTGACTCGGGTGATGATGCTTGCAGTGACTGTTGCAACATTGACAGATCTTGGTTTCTTATGGTTTAGAGAATTTTATTTGGAGTCTTCGCGAGTCATTCAGGTAATAGTTATCACCACAAGATTATTTGAATTTCAAATCTATCACGGAAACTAAAATAACAAGCAAAGGAAGAACTATAATTGTATGTGGCCTTTCCTTCGCTAATATAAACTTCAAAAAAATGTTATTTTATGTTGAATCCTGTTGGTGATTATATGATTTGTTCACTCCTTAAGATATAGCCTATGTGTATAATTGAAGCAAGTGTTAGAGCTGTAAAGTATTTGGAATTTCATTTCTACGCTAATTAAATTAAACACCACAAAATGGTAATTGACATACTTGACTTCTTCGTAAATATTTGAAAGGTTTTGAATTTGGAAATGGTAATATGCTTTTATATATATATATATAAAGAGTTTTATTAATTATTCTACACATAAACAGTAAACCCTCTTTCAAATTAGCATCCTTGAATTAGCAATGTTATAGCTAGTGCTAATCCAATGCTAACGTATCATATTATTCTTCCTTTTTATATACTTAAAAGTTTTTTATTAACTTCATGAATTTCCTTATTACTTTGTTTGTCCTATATCATGATTGATATATTATATTCAATGCATTGTCATTAAAAATGGTTTGTGATCTGTGCTTTTTGTTTGTGACAGTGTGGCCTCTCGGGTCAAGTCTATTATGATAAAGAGATTCAAAGTTCAAAATTGGGAGAGAAAGGTACATTGTCAATAAATTCTGAGTTTAGAATATAACATGTTATTGGAATTCGACAACTTGCCTCTTATTGCCTTTCAATCACGGAACAGGGAGCAAAGGTGATTAATTTTTTTCTCTTCTCATTTACTTGCACAGTTGCAAAACCTTCAAACAAATCTTCATTGTAACTTTGATAATTTCTGGCAGGCAGGTTATACATCACCTACCCAATCTGCTGGCATCTGTGATCCCCAATCTGCAGGCAGATTATACATCTTGCAGAGTTCCACCAGATAGAAAGTATATGTGGTCAGATTTCTAAGTATATCAGATGCAAAGGGGAGACATTGTTTTATGTTTTTGTATATTCATGTGTGTTTTACTTCTTTATTAAATTTTAATTAGGTTAAAATTGAATGATAGGTTTCTGCTGCAAGCTTTAATGATGCACAAGTAATGACTAAATTTAAGAGGTTTCCTCATGCGACATTTGATGCTGGAGCTACCTTGCATTGTCCAACATTTACCCTTACAACTCAGGTTATTCAGGTTTGTCTTATACAAGTTTCTTTTGTCAGAGATTGGTAGATTAGTTAAGTATTAATTGCCATTTGTCAGAGATTGGTAGATTAGTTAAGTATTAATTTCCATACATGTGCATATCCATTAAATATAAATTTGATTCTCGAGTTTTTGACATAGTTTTTGCTCTATCCTATTCCACAAAAGTCACTTTAGAAACTATTCTGTGTGGCTTTGCATTATTAAACTTAATGTGAGAAAGCCTGCACTTGTAAGAATGAAAGGAGGCTTATAAATTTTAAAGGTTTTGTGCATTAGCCTGCTGGTTTCAGTAGATTTTTGTTTTGATACTGAACTTTTGTTCCCTCTCTAGCTTTGTTCTGCTTGTTTTTCTTTCCTATTTAATGTTATTACCTAGCTACATTTTCATCCTCTTTTTTATCCAGCTAAAGCTTCATGCATGCAAAGTTTAGCGCATGCTTTTATATGTGTAAATTGTAAGCGGTTATCAAAAGCTTAAGCTTTATATTAATGCTTCTTCTAATAAAAAAATTATTTTATGGAGATTAAGGAACATGGATTTTGTTGCTGGTGTAATTATCAGACCCAGTGAACTGAAAAATAATAATGAACTTGGTTAGTTGTTTGATCCTAGGTATATTCTTGACATGCATGTTATTATCTTTTACTGTTTATATATTATGTAAGAATATATGTATATTCTCTTTTTGAAGTAAGTAATTTTGATTTCAGTTACTTGAGTGAAATGTTTATCTTTTAACTATGGGAACTCTTGTGTATGCTT
The DNA here is from genome assembly GCA_026901365.1 of Sesbania bispinosa. Taxonomy (NCBI): domain Eukaryota; kingdom Viridiplantae; phylum Streptophyta; class Magnoliopsida; order Fabales; family Fabaceae; genus Sesbania; species Sesbania bispinosa. The sequence continues at coordinate 8,920 of QLOH01001043.1, forward strand.
CTCTAGGTGAGGTCAAAGATTTCTACTTTTGGGGGATTTGGAGGGCCTACTGAAGTCACTTGTGGTGGTAATACATTGAAATTTTATTCTTCTGTGCGGCTAAATATCAAAAGAGTAGGGTTTGTCAAGAAGGGTGAAGAGGTACAAATCATCTATTAATTCTTCTCTTGCTTCCTGGTTTAGATTGCCATGCCTGTTCAAATATTATGGTTTCAAACAGAGTTATCAATTACTCATGATAGTGGTGCTATAGTGTTGTTACGCCGTATCCCTAGTAGGTTGTCAGGCTATAATATTTGCTATAGTGATTATCCTACTATCAGCTATTCCACTGTCTAGGATTGATAACTATGGTTTCAAATAAGTTTGAACAGTAAATGTATGAATTTTTGTTTGTGGTGATAAAATCTAATCTCAAAAAATTACTTTTATCACTTTGATTCTAAGAACAATCTGGGGATTAGAATCAGATCCTCTTACGGGACTCGTTTTAAAAATAGATTTATGGTGTTTTCTGATTCGTAGAATTAGTAAGAAAAAACTTGATTTTTCCAGAAACTTTCAAAGGACTTGACTTTTTCAGAAATTATAATGATTTTTCCAGAATTTGACTTCTAGAAATGAAAGAACTAGAGTTAATTGATTCAGAATTTTATCAAAGAACTTATCTTTCAAAAAAAATTTAGAACTACTTGATTCAGAATTCTATCAAACAAAGTTCTAAATTGGATTCTTGAAAATCAAAGTTTCAAAGAAATAGAAAACATAGAATTTGAAAAAAAGAAAGAAAAAGTACGTGAAATGTAAATTGCAGAATGTAAATTGCGTAAAGTAAATTGCGGAAAGTAGATTGCAGAAAGTAGATGAATTGTAAGAACAATTTGCTTGAATTGAAATATGGATGGGTTCATCACATACTGTTACTCCTTGTAACCTGTTTGTCGCAGTGAGATCGGACGTATAAGGTGTTTCAGAGTTTGAGTATAATGATTTGCCAACCTTTATTACATAGAAAGTTCACCTATTTATAGATTTCTATTCCTAACGGCTACCTAATGTACACATGACACATCATCTATCCCTATGTGTTGGCAACCTGCATGCTTGCCACGTTTTCTGCTAACCAGAAAACTACATTTCTTCTTTTAACTTTTTCAAATTACTTCCACTGGGATGTTGCCATCTGTCCTTGATCAGCAAACTTCTGTAACTTCCAGTAACTGTTTTCTTCTATCTTCTGTTTCCTCGAAAAGTCACTTTCAGATTCATAAATCTTCTAAGTCTTTATGCACCTTGTTTTCGAGTTTCTGCTTTCTGCAAGCTCGAAATCTTGTTTTTCGATTTTTCGAAATCTTCTTTCTGGAATTCTGACTTCATGTACTCGAAAATTCATTCATCTTTGACACTTAGTCTTTTTCTGTTGATATTTGGGCTCATTGAATACTTCCTGATTTCGATTTTCCAGAAGCCTTATAACTTCAATTTTCCAGAATATCTTTTGACTATGATTTTCCAGAATCCCTTCTGACTTCGGTTTTCCAGAAACCTTATGATTTTGGTTTTCCCAGAAATCTTATGTCTTCGAGTTCATTTTGTCTATTCTTTTCGAATTTCTGAAGTTCTCTTTATATCAACTTCAATAAAGAACTTTCTAAGTTATCAAATTCATTAACAAAACTCAAAAAGTTAACTTTTACGTTTTTTGTGAACTCGAAAAGTGTAAAGAACTTACAGATTTTGGGAAACTCGAAATACTAGAAATTCGAATCCCAACAGATGCCCCCTCAAAAATAATCTGTTTCAAGAATTAATCTTTCATTTGCAGAAAGAGATATTTTGGAACAAATATATGTAAACTCAGAGAGTTGGCCAAAGATTTAAAGTTAAGGCCAATAAAAACAAATCCCAAGTGGAATCTTGGAACAAGTAATTTTTTACTCTCTTTTTTTTGTAGAAGCAAAATACTTCTTATTCATATTTATCTAACTTTTAAATTCCTTTGTTTTCAGATAAACATCTCTTCTAGCTCTTAAACTGAGAAGGTGATTCAGGAAGAAAAGACTGTTGAAAGTCCACTTCAGGCCACTTCTTCGAAAAAAATTACTTTCGAAAGATCAAGCCATGGAAAATATTGAAGAAAGTGACGAAGAACAAGAAGAGAAGGAAGAAGAAGAAGTACAATCCCCTTCTGATCCAAATAAAGAAGATTCTCCTATGGGAGAAGATAATCCTATGCCTTCTCCTCAACCTACTCCTCAAGGCACAGAAAAATCTCCAGTTAAAGAGGCTTCCTGTACTCAAACAGAATCTGGGACTCCTGAACAAGCTCCAGGTTTTTCGAGGGATTCATCTAGGTCTACTCCTAAATATAATGCAACAAATTTAGATGATTGTCTCAAAAGCCTGGATGAAAATCCTTTCTTAGTCTTGGAAGTCCTCTCTGGTGAAGTCTCATTATCTTCAGCACATTCTGAAGCAACTGTTCAAAATCCTTTGAACGAAGAAGACTCTGTTTGAAACAGTGCTTCAAAACTTCAAGAATTGGTTTTCGAGAAACCCATGTTTAAGACAATCCCCAAGGATTCTCATTACAAAGAAGAAATTTAGTGTTACTTAACTCTTTTTGACAAAAGGTTTAAAGAGTTTTATGAATCTCAACAAAAATGGATTAAGGGTTTCTCAAACTTATTTCAAAATGTCTTCAACACTCTTGGCCAAATTTAGGAGACAACTTCGAGGTTGAGCATTCAGAAAGGTGAGAAGGCTGAGTTGATGGATAAACTCCAAGATAGCAAAGTCAAAGTTCAAAAATATGAACAATCCATCAAGCAAATTTATCTAAGGTTGAAGATCTTGAGAAGGAGAATCTTCGAATTGAGGCAGCAATTTGAAAACTTCAAGAGGATGCCACACAAGTGAAGTCACAAAAGAGCGATTTGGAAGCCACTATTTCGAGGCAGAGGTCTTTTCGACCTGAAATTCTCAATTCTGTTAAAGGGATTTCGAGAAATGTTGTAGATGTGTCCAAAGACATCAGTAACTTAGAGAAATCTGACTACAGATTGAAAATCCAATATGAAGACCTGATACATGACTTCGCAAAGATGAAGAATGATTCTCCTTTTTAGTTGCTTCTGCCTTTTTTCGAATTTTCGTGATGTAATTTTTTGAATTTATTTTTGAGCATGGACTCAAATTTGATTGTCCTTTGAACAATTTATTTTTCTCTATGCACAATCTTCAGTGAGTAAACCCACAAATCGGTCCCTGACTTTTTTTGCGTCGGGCAGTTTAGTCCCTGACATTTAAAAATGACCACATTAGTCCCTGACATTCTTCACCGTCCATCAGTTTAGTCCAATGTCACATTTTCCGTTAACGAAAAACTGAGTTGTCACGTTAAGTGATACAAAACTTGCAAATTAGTCCCTAACTTTTGTTAACATCAGGCAGTTTAGTCCTTGACATTTGAAAATGACTTTATTAGGGATTAAAAGTTGTAGAAGTGTGTGTCTCTCTTCTAAACTCTAAAACACCTCTCAAAATACATTCATTTCCATTTGAAAAGTGAACAATTATTCTCTCAATGATCAAATATGTTCATATTAAATCTCTTTCTTTTAACTTCTGGTCGCGTTCTTCTCTTCCTTGATTTGATTTATGTTATTTTTGTTTTGAAATCTAAAATTTCTAAACATCATTGAATAAAATAGGGTGAAATTGAGTAGACCATCAGATAAAGCTCTGCTGCAGCGAGACTTATATATATTAATCATATATAATACAATGAGACTTGTATTACAACGAGACTTGTGCCTCCAAATGAAAATGATTAACACAAAGACAAGTGAAGAAGAATATAAGAATAAGAAACTTAATCTCTAAAGGAAATGAACCCTCTTAAAGATTAAGTTTCTTATTCTAATATTTTTCTTCCCTCGTCTTTGTGTCATTTTCATATGGAGAAGCACAAGTGCAAGCTTTACTTCATAAGCTTTTCCAGTGAAAGAGTTTTGGGGTGCTCTTATGGGGAAAGTTCACCAAATGGAATTTTGTTCAATGAATTTATAATGCAAATAAGATTCTAATTAATGAACAATATAATCTAATTCTTAAGAGAGTTCATTTCCTTTAATAAATATGTTAATTGAAATAAAAACATAAATCATAATAAGGAAGAGAAAAACACAACCATAAGTTAAAAGAAAGAGATTTAATATGAACATATTTGATCCTTGAGAGAATAATTGTTCACTTTTTAAATGGAAATGAATGTATTTTGAGAGGTGTTTTAGAGTTTAGAAGAGAGACACACACTTCTACAACATTTAATTCCCAATAAAGTCATTTTCAAATGTCAAGGACTAAACTGCCTGATGTTAACAAAAGTTAGGGACTAATTTGCAAGTTTTGTATCACTTAACGTGACAACTCAATTTTCCGTTAACGGAAAATGTGACATTGGACTAAACTGATGGACGGTGAAGAATGTCAGGGATTAATGTGGTCATTTTTAAAAGTCAGGGACTAAACTTCCCGACACAAAAAAAGTCAGGGACCGATCTGTGGCTTTACTCAATCTTCAGTTCTTGCAAATTTGGCTTATATCCCTTTAACTATTTCCCGTTTATTGACATTATGCGTAAATCACCAAGCAATTCTCGAATTGAATACGCATTGTTCGAAAAAAACCTTTTCAATCTCGAAAGGTCCCTCCCAATTAGCACTTTTTCACAGCTCTTAAGCTTAGCACCTTTTCAGTATTCATCTCAGCCACTCTTCATACACGCGCACATTCTTTTTTTAATTTTGCAGCATTTAAGCTTGGACTCATTTTTCCGCCATATTATTGCACTCTCTATGTCGATGCTTTTGTGCATATGCGCATCTCTTTTCTAATTCACAGGTAAACAAACTATATAGGCTTGAGAGACAGGATTTTTCCAATGTGAGACCTTTCTGACAGAAGTACGAGATTGCAACGGTTTTTTCTGGCTTTTGCAACTTCTGCAAAACAGAGATTCCTCTTTTGTCCTATAATTTAAATCTTAGCAAAAAGGTTGTCTTTTGTCTTTCCTTTCTGGTGTTATGAGGTTGTGTGTGGTTCTGGTAAAAACTTTGGAAGAGCTTATTTGAGCTTATCTTATGACATAAGCACTTATGTAACTGTTTGGGTAATCTTCTGAAAAGAGCTTATGACATGCTCATAAGCTGTTTTCAGCTTATTTTAATAAGCTCTTGAGAATAGCTTATAGAAGAGCTTATGGACAATTTAAGTACACTGCACCCTTTTCAATTTTTATCAATTTTTCAAGAGCTTATTCATTAAGTGCTTATTAAATAAGAGCTTATGTTATAAGCACTTAAATAAGTTGTATTTCCAAACGGGGCCATAGACTTTGTCTTCAGATGAGAACCATCATCTGAACCATTCACACTTCAGACAATTCTTCGATCTCCAGAACTTGAATCTTCATAACTTTGACCAACTTCAAATCTTGACATGACTTCAAACATACTTTCTTTTTAGTTTTGACGTATTTCATATGGCTCTTGAATATAAGTTATTTTGCATATTCTGAAACATCAAAACATTTATTAGTGAGTCTTTGAAGTTATTACTTAGTTTATTTTAGGTTTGTATTCATCAAAACTTGAGACTTAACAAATCTCCCTCTTTCTGATGATGACAAACTTAAATAAACTTTATCTTTAAATCTGACAATAGTTAAAAAAAAATAACAAAGATTTGTAAGAGCTCCCCCTGAGTTAGATATCTTCTTAAGCTTAAGCTTAAGATCTTTTCTCTTGATCATCATGCTCCCTTTTTTGTTTGATATGCTCCCCCTGAACTGCATACTTCACTCATATTTAAGGTTAATAATTCTCCCCCTTTTGTCATCCATCAAAAGGGTATCAGGATAAAATAAAATCATCTTATGATTTAAAACATTGTAAAAGGGTAAGTATTTTCATCAAGCAGTATCAAAGAGATACAACTTCTTAAATATCATATAGGATTGAATTATTTGATTAGAATAATGTTCTAAAAATATTAACCATACACACATAAGCACATATTAGCAACAATTAACCTTAGTGATGTTCAGAACATATGCATCAGGATAAGGGATTTGATAAGTTTAGGCTCTGCACTTATATATTAGATTAGAGCACATACGATATGAAATATTAAAGCAAAAAGATAGACAAAAATGATGGCGGGGTCTAATATATACCCCCAATGTAAGTGGTATACCGTATTCTAGGTTCATGGGGTCGTCCGATATATTGTTTTATATTTGAACGGATGTGATTCGTTACTGGGTAATCGTTGATGAGGTAAGTCGCTTTTATTTCTTGGTGCCGACTAGCATGAAGCACCATGTGGGTGGTCTATGTGTAAGTCACCAAAAATAACCTGTTGTATCCGGTTTTGATAACCGGTATAATGAAATATACTAATTCGAAGATGGTAACAATTTTTAATAAACTACAAAAACACCCCAACCTAATAAAAAAATAAAAAAAATTCATACAAGGGAAATTAAAAAACATAATTTTCTGAATAATCTATCAGGGTTCATGCAAAGCACCAATGAAAAGGATGAGAACCAGGAGGCTACGAACAGGGGATGGGAGAGAGAGGCTTAGTCGCGACATTGGCTGAATGGTGTAGCGGCGCAACCAGCGGTGCTAGGAGACGTTTCACAGCGCGGCGGTGGCCGTTGCGCATCGAGGACGAAGGTGAGGGGAGAAGAGCGTTGTGACCTGCGATTTGGCAATAGCAGCGCAGTTCGCGCGCGATGTGCGTCACGGTGGGCAGTGGCTTAATTTAGTCGAACGACATTGAGGAGTTTAGGGGCGACGGTCATGGTGGAAGTCGCGTCGAAGAACACCAGACTTAGAGAGAGATCTGCGACGCCATTGAAGGAAGAATCATATTCTACCCACCATCTTGCTGTAGTTGTATCGTTGGTTCGTGAAGCAACGCCCTATCTACTATGAGGAATAGATAACAACTGAACAACGGCGGATGTTGTTGCGGTGGATGACTGAACAGCGGGGAACGACACCGTGGTTGGTCCTGGCAGCAGCGGCAACTGGTGACACGAAACAACGGGACGACGGAAACACGGCTGAGGAATGGTGTCGTGGGTGGTCGACGAGGTGAGGGATTATGGTGGCGATGGATGAGGGTGACCGACTTGGACATGGTTGTGGTGTGCCTAAACCCAGGTCGATTTGCAGAGGACGATTCACCAATGATAGTGGTTCTGAAGAAAAAATCTCAATGATTTTCTAGATTCACAGTACAAAAATTATAACAACCCAGATTATTTTTACGTTTTACATTCAAAACATAAATTCGACCATCATCGAGGGCTCTTTAGCAATATTGACTAACTCTTACTCATCCGGTAACAAGTTATCAATCTACACCGTTCAATATTATATTGATTAATCCAATGGTAGAAAATGTTGCTTCACGCCTGAATCACTCGCGGGGTGTTTTACGCTAGTCGTGGCCTTATTTCTTTATTTATTATAAGGTCCCTACAGTGTTAATGATTTGCAACATTCGCTGATGATTAAAAATAGTTTTTTGTTGGCTAGTTAGCTAATATCCTGTCAATTGTGTTTTAATTTTGTTGTTCAGAAATTTAATTGAAAATGATTTTTTTTTTCAAGAACGTCTTCCGTGAATATAGTTGTCTATTAACATTGTGTGGCTAAGGAAAAATAATATCATTTAATACTGTAACCTCATTTTTTTCCTACCATTAATTAATTCTAACTTTATTAAGTTACCTAACAATGATTAAATGTACTACCTTCGTTCCTATTTAACTGTCCATTTTGACTAAAAACACATATTAAGGAATGTAATCATTACTCTTGTTTTGATGGAAATAAATTTTAAACTTTGTATTTTACCCTTTTATCTCTCTTAATACTATTGGCTCTCATTAGTTTTCAATAGAATCATTTATTAACACAAGGATAAAATGGAGAAAAGTGTAATTATTAATGCATTGGTTTTGTAAGTGGACAGTTAATTAGGAACAAATTTTTTCTTTGAAAGTGGACAGTTAAATAGGAACGAAGACACTCCCTCCGGACCCATTTATAAGCAAAAATAACTATATTCACATTTATTAAGAAAGTTATTTAAACTCATTTAATTTTCTTGATTTCATCTAAAAAGTAATTGTATTTCCTAAATTACCCTACATTCAACTTTATTGAAACTTGTTTTAAGTGGACATACTCTCTTTCTATTGGCACATGATGCATTAAATAGAATAGTTGAAAAATAAAATATGAATTAAATAAAGGGTAATTTGGGATAATATCATTTAATAGGGTGAAATTAGTTAATTTTTGCTTATATTTTAGTCCACCATAGAAAAATGATTTTTTGCTTATAATTGAGTACGGAGGGAGGAAGTAGTATTTGTTTGTGCTTTGCAATAAAGTAATTCCTTTTAATGTAGCGTTGAAATGGTTTTTTTTTTTAATTTTTTTTGTCCAATTCAAATGGTTTTATTGGTTAACTTATTGGTTGTAGGTTGTCTAACCACGTTTTTTTTTTTCGTCGAGAGAACATTCATTGAAAAATGTCCAACGATACTTACAAAGCTTAAAGATGTTAAGTAGAGAGTATTACAACAATGCACTACAGATCTAAACAACAGATTGAGCACGCATACTCGGTCAATCTAAACAATTTAGCAGTCCTAATAATAACAAAAAAAAACAAATTAAAGTATTTTTATAAAAAAATAGTGAAAACCATTTAAAAAAAATAGTGAAAATCATTTAAAAAATGCCAGTAAGGGGAAAATCGGGAAAATCATTTTAAGCAAATTGTATAGATTTTAAAACATCAAGAAGTAACAACCTAGAACTTTTTCACCATTCATATATAAATAGATTGTTGAAATAAATTAATATAATAATAATAAATATACGTTAAAATAATAACGTAAATCATTAATTGTTATACAACGTAATAATAAATAGAAATATATCTTATATATCTTTTTAATAATAAATCAAATGACATTCTAACTAACAAATTTTAAAAATATTTAATTAATTAAATTTGATTTCAAATACTAATAAACCGTTTAGAGTTGAAAACCGATATATGATATCAAATGGATTTGAATTGATAAAGTAGCTGTTTACGTTTAGAAATTGAAAGCAATTTCAATTATATTAAATACATTTAAATGATTCAAATCAGCTGTATAAATTGATATGAAAACAAATAAATTTGATTAAATGAGAATTGATAACAATAATTTATGGTAATAACTAATCACGGTAGTTGTATAATAACAATTATAAATATAAATTTAAAATAAATAAAAAATCAACTAATTAAATTCAGTAATAGAATGGAATCCAAATTTGAACTTTTAAATTAAATAAAATAATTTTTATAATTTTAGGAAAATGTAAAAACAAAAAACGATCTCTAAAGTAAAAGAGTCACTTCAGCTTGCACGAAAATGTTGTGAGCTTCTTCAACCTATTTTTTCAATCTTCTCACCGCTCAACAAGGGAGCAGTTCTCCTTTTCCCCTTTCTGGATCCTATGATGGAACCATGCCCATGTCCATGCCCCTGCTCCTTCAGCTTCTACCTATGCTCCTCTTCTTGCATTTGCTTCTCATATTTCGATTTTTTCTCGATCACTTTTCTTCATCTGTTTCCACCCTCCCCCCTCCCATCTGATTTCCTCACGGAAGCTGGAGGAACGCCGCTCTTTGTTGCTTATGAGGAGAGCAACAGAAGCAAACACCTCCTTCAACTTGCCCCTTTCCTCATTGTTTGGTGAAGCAGGAGGTGGTGGCGAACTCAGGGGAGGAGGAGGGGGAATGGGAGAACTTGTCGGAAAAGAAGGAGGAGGAGGTGGCAGCGGCGGCGGCGGCGGAGGTGGTTGCTGGTTGATGATTAGGTAGATAATACATAGGAGCAAGAGGAGGAGGAGCAGTGTATGAAGTTTTACGTGGAGAAGGAAATGGTGGATATTGTTGGCTGTTGTTGTTGGCTATTGCTGCTGATAATTGTTGTAACCGGGAACCCAATGCGATGAAACAGTTAGAGGAGCGGAGATGGTTTTCCAGAAAAAGAGAGAAGAAGGAGAGGAAGCTGCGGAGAACCAGAGACAGGACCTCTTTATAATTTACAAAAAGTATTTAATTATTATTATTTTTGTAAGTGATGACCAGTAAAAAGCGAGAAAACTGGGTATGATAGGTAAAATCAGGGGTATACGATATTCCACTTAATTAGGGGTATATATTCCACTTTGTGGGCGTCGTGCAATTAGGTCCCCGACTTTGCTAAATTGATCCCGTAGTCCCTGACTTTAACCTCCGTCATGCACTTTAGTCCAAACATTAAGTTTCTGTTAAATCTTTGCTGATGTGTCATTCAACAAGGACTAAAGTGCAAGATTTTTGACAATGTCAGGGACCAAACTGCATGGTGGTCCCTTATCTTCTTCTTCCCTCTTCTATGTAGAATTCTCATTCTTCTTCTTTGCTTTTCTCTTCATCTTCGCTCTTTTGCTTCTTTATGCAAATTAGAGGGTTTGAAACAGAAGCCTTCAAGTTCTCCCATTTGTGAGGTTTGTTCTAACAATTTGTCTTGTCTTTGAATAAGCTTTCATGAGCTATTTGCATTTGTACTTGATGACTTTCCATTTCTACTAGCCTTCTTCATATTGCATCATTGTGCTAAATTAGATCAACATCTGGCTCTCTGAAAACAATGGTCATGAAGGGAGAGGAGAATCTGAAATAGATTGCATTCTTTGGAAAGTGAAAGTCACCTGGATTCTTGATAAAATAGAAGTACAAGTTGTTGGTTTTCTTTAGCAGCTCTCATTCTTCATATGGATAATCTCCTATAGGAAACTTTCCCTTGTGATACTTGAAGTGAATCCTTTCTTGAGCAAAGGGACCTTTACTTACTGCAACAGAGTGATCTTTAAGATACACAAGGTCAACGTCAGGTTCTCCACATTCAGGGTCAGGATAAGAGCATTCTCCAGCAGCTTCCCTCAGCTTCTAGTAAGAGTCCCAGACCCATTTTATCTCCGAGTGGTCCATACCTTCCTTTTTCATGATTCTCTTCTATTGACTATGCGTAAGGGGCTTTAGACGTATCATAAGGAAGCATCTGCTCTGAGTTCCAATCCTCTGAGTTAACCAACGACAAGCTTGAGAGGATTGAAAAGGAGATTCTCAAGATCCATCAAAGCCAAGACCTCATCTTTGATGGTTTAGAAGTAATCTTAAGGGCTATAAATGAATCCTACTCTAGGCAGACCCAGTTTAGGCTTGGCTTTCTCAGCATTCCAAGGATTTTCTTTCATCTTTTGCTCCTGGTTCTATCCCTAGGACTCCTAGTTCCCCCTCTGCTGATGGCAAAAAAGGGGGAGTAGGAAAGAAGGAATGTAAAAATTAATTTGGGGCCTTTAAGGATCTGTATGTAGAATTTTTTTTTATTGTGAATGAAAGTCAGTTTGAACAAATTATGCTATTTGTCTGAAAATCTAAATACTTACATGTCTACTTTAATATATGATTCTGTTTGAGATCATTAATTGTGCTTTCTGGTTAAAATCTCTAACTTCTGAACTTGACTATAATTTTTTATACTATCTGAGATCACAACTTAATCCTGTAACTTAAACAAAATTAAATGTAACCTATCCAGGGGGAATAATTATTTCTAAGTTCAAACTATTTTTCTCCCTCAGAAACAAAATAAAATTTTTACTTATAAGAGGTTTTGCTATCATCAAAAAGGGGGAGAATGTTAAGGCAAACCCTCAAATGCATAAGGTTTTAATGATTGGAAACCCCTCTGATCCAGTAAAAATTCAAGTTTAGTTCTGAGTTATAATCTTCATCTGACCACGTTACTTAAGTGTGCAGTTTAGCATCTGACTCGATTGCAGATACATAAAGGCTTAAGAATCACCCTTCATCAAAGTTCCAAATGCAAATTCTAGAGCCAAACACAGAAAGATGCTAGTTAGACTCAGAACCAAATGGTGAAGTTAAAGACCATAATTCTGATACAAGAATTAAAGCCTCAAGACCCATGAAAGAAACATTTGCTCAAAAGATTGAAAAGGGTAAGGTCAGAAACCAAAGTTAAAAGCCATATCTCTGGTCAGACGCAAATCCAAGGTCAGACACAAATGCAAGAAGTCAGACAGACATAGACACCCCCATGATAAAGTCAGAAGCAAGTACAACTTGATGACTTGTCTAAAGTACCTGACACAAAAAAGGACAAAGTTGTTGGATGTCTCAAACAACTATAAACAGATACTTTTCATAGCAACTCTATATATATTGTTTAGAAACTCAAAAGCAACATAGAGAACACGCGAAAAATACCAACACTCTGCAGAAAAGCTTTCACATTTTACTTTCTCTATTAATCTTGCTTCTACCCCACATTCTCTCTACTATTTATCAAACTCTTTATTTGTGGGCTGAAAAGTTTCTTGTAGCTTAACTTGAGAGACTTACTGTTTATACACACCTTATGTGTAGAAAACCTCAAGTTAAGAAAAATTATTTTTCTATTCATTTGTACTATAACTCCTCCACCAAGTCAAAAAGTGTTTCTGAGTTGTGGTGTTGAGTGGAGAATGTTAGAACCACAGGAAACACTAGAAGGGGGGTTGAATAGTGTTTTATAATATTTACAGATTTTTCTGAAAACCTTTTAACAAGCAAACTGAGTTTGAAAATATTTGGACAACCTTCCGAAACTGGAAGTTCAGCAACTTGCTGATGCAACTCAGAAGGTTGGATAAAAACAATTTTGAAGTATTTTCGCGTGAAGAAAAGATTGTTTTCTGCGTGGATTTATAAAACAACTTTTCTTAAACCCTCCTTGGTTAGATAAAACAGAATATAAAGAGTTAAGGGTTGAGAGAACTTAGCCACAGAAATTTATCCTGGTTCACCCACTAACTCGGTGAGCTACGTCCAGTCCCAGGGCAAACACACCACTGGATTTTCACTAATCCCGCAAGATTACAAGTATTGTTTGAACCCAGCCTCTTCAGGCTAAACCAAGTATTCTTTGGATACAACCTCTCCAAGCTAAACCAAGTATTCTTTGGACACAGCCTCTCCAGGCTAAACTGAGTATTCTTTATTCCTCCAAGCCTCTCCAGGCTCTCAGACACTTAACAGTGTTTACAATGATAAATAGTTTAAGTTTCTGAGAAACTTAAACACTGGTTCTCTTGTACAAAGGAATGACTGAGTACAACTCAGGATACAAAGAATAAAAATCTAAGTACAAGGAATTGAAATAAAGCAGAGTGTTTGGCTTGATAGATTTTCGGATAAAACTTGGCCAACTCCCTTCCTTTTCTAAAACTCTTCTCTTTTTCTTTCTGATGAGCTTTTTTTGCTCTTCACGCTTTCTTGATCTTTTTCTCTTGAGCGTGCTTCTCTCTGTGGTGTTCTCTCAATGGCTCACACATCTTCAAAGACTTTCATGGAGCTATATATAGCATCCAGAAAAGTAGCCGTTGAGCAAATAGACGTTGAGAGACAAACTTGTGATAGCTTTTGACTTGAATAGAGTAGGTGTGCAAAGATAGCACTGCTCTGACACACAGCAGGTACAGAGGTTCCTTTTCCGTGTACGTTGTTCCATGAGTCAAAGAAAGAACTCTGTAAAAACTTCCTTTTGTAGGCAAGGGCAGAAGACGTTTAGAGACCTTTAAGTCTTTGCGCAGAAAGTCTTCTGACTTGGACAGATACTATGTTGCACAATTTCAGTAAGACTTCTCAGCATAAAGAATGGTACACGTCATCAGAGGGTTGAGAGAGTCTTCAGCAGATCCAAGTTCTTCATATCAGCAGGTTGATCAACTTCGGAGAGTTGCTGAAATACAAAGAAGAAATACCTTTCTCAGTAGAATCTGTTTTTATGCAGTCAAATTTGTTAGACATTAAAACTAAGGGTAATGAGTCTTGAATCCAATTTAAATACTTAAATTGATTTTGAGACTCAACAGAGAAGCTTGGAGAGGCTTGGACAAGACTACTTAGGAGCCTGAAGAGGCCCTGTAAGGAAAATACTGAGGAGCCTGAAGAGGCCCGTGAAGGAGAATACTTAGGAGCCTGAAGAGCCCCCTTGAAGGAGAATACTTGTAACTTTGAGGAAGTTAGTGGAAAAATCTCACTGAGATGGGGACTGGACGTAGCTCTTGGTTGATAAGAGTGAACAAGTATAAATCTGCTGTGTATTTCTCTTCTGACCCTTATCTTTCCTTATTATTGTCTACACATCTTGAAAAACACTTTTGAGTTTTTCTTCTAAACGTAATATTCACATTTTAACTCACTTTTGATTTAAGATAGTAATGCAGTCTTTTATAAACTTCTAAGAAGCAAAATAATCATACACTGTCAAACTCAACTCAGATTCATTTTGCTTCTGTCCGAGACTAACTTTCTGACGTCCAAGTTCAAAATATTTGACAACGAAAAAGTCAAAAAATGAGTTTTATTTTTTACAAGCTTATACGTGTCTCAATTCAACCCCCTTTCTCAAGACTTTGCCAACTACAAGATACAACTTTTTAAAAATCATATGGGATTGAATTATTTGATTAGAACAATGTTCTAAAAATATTAATCATACTCACATAAGCACATATTAGAAACAATTAACCTTAGTGATGTTCAAAACATGTGCATCAAGATAAGGGATTTGATAAGTTTGAGCCTTGCAGTTATATATTAGATCTGAGCACATACAGTATGAAACATTAAAACAAAAAGATAGAAAAAAATGATGTACTGAAGAACTTCTCATTTTATTGATGATATATTATCATTGACCTACAGAATCACCCTTTCTTTTCTAAAGCTTCCTTAATAAAAGCAACTGGAGAGGCTTGACACTTGTTTATCTAAGACATAACTACTTGCTTGTACTTCATTGTCAAATCTGATTTCTGACGTTTGTTCTAGAAATTTTTCTTGTCTTTGAGTAAACTTTTAATGAGCTATTTGCATTTGTACTTGATTCCTTTCCATTTCTACTAGCCTTCTTTGTATTGCATCATTCTGCTTAATCAGATCAGCATATGGGTCTTGGAAAACAATGGTCAAGAAGGGAAAGGAGAATCTGAAGCAGGTTGCATCCTTTGGAAAGCGAAAGTCACCTAGCTTCTTGATAAAATAGAAGTACAAATTGTTGCTTTTCTTTAGCAGCTCCCATTCTTCATGTCCATAATCTCCCATTGGGAACTTTCCCTTGTGATACTTGAAGTGAATCCTTTCTTGAGCAAAGGTACCTTTACTTACTGCAACAAAGTGATCTTTAAGATACACAAGGTCAGCGTTAGGTTATCCACATTCAGGGTTGGGATAAGAGCATTCTCCAACAGCTTCCCTCAGCTTCCAGTAGGAGTCCCAGACCTATTTTATCTGAGTAGTCCAGACCTTCCTTTTTCATAATTCTCTTCCATTTACTGAGTAAAGGGCTTCAGAGGACCCAGTCTTGTGGTTCCAGTGAGGGACTTCTTCTCCTTTTGTCTAAGGGTTGTTGTCATCTCTAGTCTAGGTATAATTCTGTTGGGAATGACCTTTAATTTTGTTCCTTCCTTTGTACGACAATGCAATTGAGGTCTATAAAATCTTCCTCCAAAGCACTTGAGACGATGTGCTGTCACAGTATCAGCTTCAGCTTCTAACATTTTTATGTGAAACCATATCTTCATCAACTAGATTGGTGGGACCAGCAAAAGGGTCCACTTTTCTTATTATGTGTAGAGGTTGAGGGGCTCCATATCTAACCTTCTGAAGTTGAAGTGTAGTCAACTTTTCATTTTCTGACCATCCCTTTTGTCATCCTTCAATAGTCTCTGTAGGGGGCTTCATCTTTAGGATTTTCCTTACATTTTGGACCGGGGGATCATTCCTGAAGTAGGCTAATTCATCCCTCAAGAAATGAAACTTGGGAACTCTAAGCCTGTTCTCCTAGGGAACGGGATAGGTTTTATGTGGGATTTCTTGTGCAAGTTCCCTACCCATATTGGAAGGGACCATCGGTGGATCATAAGTTTGCCCAACAAACTTAAACCACTTAGGTGTCTCTTTCAATGGCATGACCCTCCAACCTATAATGCAAGAAGCAACAACAACAGTAACAGTACCTTCAGATGGTAGAGGTTGAGGTGCCTCTTCAGAAGTAGGAAGTTCGGATCCTCCTTGAGTTTTAGATTCCCTTATGATCTTTGGTTCTGGGAACTCATCTTCTAATGAGCTCTCATTATCTAGAATTATTTTGGGTCTCTTGGGCCGTGGAATTTTATTTTCTTCCATGTCCTTCATTAGAAGGTTCCTTTTTCTCTCCTCCCCATTCTTCATTTTGATTTCAGCAGCAGGAGGGGCTAAGTGTTGAGCAGCTTCAGCAACAACTCTTCTAGTCATCATCTTGCTTTGCCCTACATCATCAGCCAAACCTTGTCTTATTCTTCTCATATATCTTCTTAGCTGATCTCTTGGCCTTCCTCTTTCTCTTCCTTTCTTGTGCTTCCTTATCTTCAGCAAGATCAGCAGCATAAGCATCTTGAGCTGCTTTGGCAATTGCATGGTCATAAGCCTCCTGTTCCAACTTCTTCCTTGCCTATTCCTTTTCTAAAACAGTAGCCAATGCAGCTATTTGTTGCATTTCAGGATTCGGGTAACTCTGGGCTAGAGGTTGTACATTAAGTACCCCCTTAGATCCATCAAGGACCACACTAGGTTAAGCCATTTCAAGTGTAGGAGCCTGACCTTCAGAGGTAGAAGTAGGCAATCCTACTCCCAAAGATGCTACCTCAGTAACATCATTAAAAATTGCGGAGTTCCCGAAAGCACTTATATGTGCACTTTCAGACGTTCTGAGTTGTGCAGTAAGTAGGGTATCAACCCTAACCTCATCTTTTGTGTTTCTGAGAATGGCCTTAGTAGTTTTGGCCTTTCTAATTTGCTTGGTTATTTCAGAAGATGCCTTTTCTTCTTCAAAAGTAGTCTTCCTGGGGTCTCCACTTAATTCGTTCTGCAAGATATCCAGAACACTGCGACCAGATACTTGAGCCTTCATATTGGCAAATCCAATTTTGATAGAGGGATCCTTTGGGGGCTCGTCAACTTTGATCCCCATCTTCTTTATTTTTTCTACCCCATAGTAGACAGAGGGCTTGTGGAGCTTCAACTTGTGAAGTGATATGAAGTGCTTCAAAATTTCCATGATCAGGGTGTTATGAGTATGGCTGTTGGCACTGTCATTCACCCTTTTTATTATGTTGAGAAGCAAGAGCTTAAGCAGATTAATTTACTCTTTCTAAAGAAGGTTTATCACACTAAACCTTTCCATCTTAGAAACATGGTTTCTGCTTCCTGATTTGGGCAGCACAATATTAATGAGAATGACATGCAGAGTCCTTTCCCTAGGTACCATTTCCTGGGAGTTCAGATTCTCAGGGTCTTCAGAGCCGTAAAAGCATGGTGTTGAACTTCTTTACCACCATAATTTCTCTCCTAGTCACTGCAGAACGCTAGGCCTTTAGCGGTGCACCCCGTCACAATAGTTAAAATCTCTTCATCGACAAAGACATCTGTGTTCAACACTTTGGTCATAATAGAATCAGTGACAACACTTAGGCCTTTAGCGGAACACGCAGGAAAACACTAGAAGGGGGTTGAATAGTGTTTTTATAAACTAAACATTTTTATTGAAAAGTTTTCGCAAACTGTGTTCTGAAAGCTTTCAGACAGTAATTCAGATGCCGTCTGAAGCTTTAATTCTTTGTCTGAAAAATTTCAGACGATGGTTTAAAACCTTTTTCGCAAGATAAGTTCTTTAAATAGATTTATGACTATCTAGTTTAAAATCCATCTTCTCATTAGTATAAACTGAAAGTAAAGAGTTAAGTCTAAGAATTATACTCAGCCAATTTATCCTAGTTCACCCATAACCTTCGGCTACATCCAGTCCTCACACACTGTGGTATTTTCCACTAACTTATCAAAGTTACAAGTATTCTTTTTATCAACTGCTTCTTCAGGCAACACACCATGTATTCTTCTTTCAAAGCCTCTCTAGGCATCTAAGTATTCTTTTGTTCTCAATTGCCTCTCTAGGAAATTTACCAAGTATTCTTTTCTAACAAGCCTCTCTAGGCTCTACAATAAGTATTCTTTTTCTTACCAAGCCACTCCTGGCTCTAACAAAATACGTATTCTTTTCTAACAAGCCTCTCTAGGCTCTACAATAAGTATTCTTTTTCTTACCAAGCCACTCCTGCTCTAGCAAAATAAGTATTCTTTTCTCTCAAGCCTGTCCAGGCTCTTACATCTGAATGGTTACAAATGAAAATACATATCTTGAACTTAGAACATAAGTTCTTAGTTCTGGGTGTACAATGAGAATAACAATTATCTACCACTAGGTTTGAAAGTTGCTCTTGTACAAAATTTTCAATATGAGCAGAAATATGATATCTTCTTGCTTTTGCATATTGCTGATTTGAAATAACCAACTTCACAACTCTTAAGCTTAGAACCTTTGCAGTATTCTTCTCAGCAGCTCTTCATACATTTGCAGATCCTTCTTTTAATTTTGCAGCATATCAACTTGGACTCATTTTTTCGCCATGTTATTGCACTCTCTATGTCGATGCTTTCTGCATATGTGCGTCTCTTTTTTTACTTCACAGGTAAACGAACTATATAGGCTTGAGCCTAAAAAGTCCGTTTAAAGAGACGTTGAGAGATAAGATTTTCCGGTTGTGAGACCTTTTTGACAGAAGTACGAGATTGCATCGCTTTTTCTGGATTTTGCAACTTCTGCAGAACAGACTTTCCTCTTTTGGCTTATAATTTAAATATCACCCAAAAAGTTGTCTTTTGTCTTGCCTTTCAGGTGTTCTGAGGTTGTGTATAGTTCTGGTACAAACTTTGACTTGCCAGTCAGATGCCTTTGTACTTCAGATAGACTTTTTCTTCAGATGGGATCCATCGTTTGAACCATTCACACTTTAGACAGTTCCTTGATCTTCAGAACTTGAGTCCTCAAAACTTTGACCAACTTCAGATCTTAGCATGACTTCAGACAGTCTTTCTTTAGATTGTTGACGTATTTCTGATGGCTCTCGAATATAAGTTATTTTGCGTATTCTGTAACATCAAAACATTTATCAGTGAGTCTTTGAAGTTATTGCTTAGTTTATTTTAGGTTTGTTTTCATCAAAACTTGAAACTTAATAGTAATAGGGCCAAGGTAAAGGTAAGATATAATCAAATCCTCTTTTGCACCTTTGACCCTTCTTTTCTTTTATTTAATTCAACCACATTTTTCCTTTTTTATATATACATTTCTTTTTCTTTTTCTCTTTTTCTACTTTTTTCTCTATATTTATTTTACTTACTATCCAAGTGTCAATAAAGTAACCTCATGATAAAATTAAGTACACCCTCACACTTATTTAAGAACATATATATTCCCAAAATAATGTCAAAGTTCCTTCATTCCCTAAGGTATGTGTAAATTATTGTTTTCCACTTATGAGCTTGTAATGAGCTATAAAACAAAAGAATGTAAGATATATATATATATATATATATATATATGCTCAAAGAGGGCAACAAGGTAAGCTTATTTGGCTAGTAGTTTATTAAAAACAAAGAATGCCTAAATCATCTCAATACATGCATGTGGATTAAGTAGCAAATAAAAAGGTCAAGCCAAGTTCCAGAGTAACAAGTAATATCATGAGTGAAATCACACAAGAAGGAAGGAGAATGGCATAGAATGGGCCATCCACTCATAAGGCTCAAAATCTAACCAAAGACAAATCTATCACAAATAATTTAACTTTTTAATTGTCAAAACCAACTTGTTACACTAAAAATGCAAGGAATTAATCTATATCATGCCAAAATACCTTTTATCAAAAAATAATGAAAATGCCACTAATAATGTAAATCCCAAAAATCAAAGAGAAGCATGTAATAGTTAATTTTCAAAAATTATTTTTACAATTTAAAGAAAAAATTCTGTTTATGCTATAATTATCATCTGTCAAAATTCTGTTGTTAAAAATGCTAAAAGAAACAGTAAAAATGCAGAAACAACTAAACAGACAGACATCAACAGTAAACGGTAATAACAAATAATAAACAGATAAACAACATACAAACAACAGAAAAAATCAGAATTAACAGCAAAATTAGAAAGAAAATAGAAAAACAGAAGAAACAACAAAAATAGAAAAATGAAAAGCAACAACTAATAAGCAGAAAAATAATAAATCCTAATAGCAAACCAGAAAAACAAAAAAAAAACAAAAAATCCTAATTAATTCTTACTCCTAATTCTTATTCCTAAATTTTGTCCTAAACCTAAAAAGTCTGTCCCCACACTTAAATCACACATTGTCCTCAATGTGAGCATAAATAAAATGTAAAAAAATATAAAACAAGTGAAATGAAAGAGTGGGGAAAGAAAAACTCCCTCATCAGAGTTGAAAAATTTACACTTGAGGGAAAGTTAGTCGCTACTAATTAAGGTCTTCCACTATTTCATCTAAAAGAGTAGGACTCTTATGAAAGTTCTCGAGGCGATGACCATTAACCTTAAAGCTCTTATTGGTGGATTCACTTTTAATTTCTACAGTACCATAAGGATAAACATTAGTAATAATAAAAGGACCAATCCACCTAGAACGAAGCATACCTGGCATGAGCTTAAGCCTTAAATTAAATAATAGAACCTCTTGAAAAATAGAGAACTCTTTTCTAACAATTAAATCATCATGGAATTTCTTAGTATTTTCCCTATAAAATTTAGAATTCATATAGGCCTCCAAGCAGATCTCATCAAGCTCTTGTAATTTGAGCTTCCACTCCTCACCCGCTTGGTCAAAGGACATACTACAAGCCTTAATCGAACAATATGGCTGATGCTCTATCTCCACTAGAAGATGACATGCCTTACCAAAGGCAACCTGAAAAGGGGACATCCATACGGATGCCTTGTAGGCGGTCCTATGAGCCCAGAGAGCATCCTCAAGTCGGCAACTCCAATCCTTCTTATTTAGCTGCAACATCTTCTCTTCCTAGTCAACATCTAGTTTGCTAGAGATGATCACTGGCAACTGTTCTTGATCCTCTAAATAAGCATATTTCAAATGCTTAGGATGTGGCTTTAACTCCAATTTAGGCTGTTGCACAATTGAAGAAAGCAATCAGGTTGACATTGTTTCTACAACTTTCACATCAACAACAAAATCAAATTTATCTGCAGTTGTTGTAATCAAGACATTGCATTTTAATTGTGTTGATTCTACAGTTGCATCTTTATCTTCAACATCGTTTTTAGAATCTTCAACGTAATTATTTTGCCCAAACTCTCCAATCTCAACACACATACTGCATAAATTAAAGTTAGTACATACATCACAAGAAATAGTGTCACAAAAACCTGATAAACAAGGGATATCAACATCACCAAGGAATTTAAAAGGGTGATCATCAACTAAATCAGCAAGCAAGTCAATATAAAAAATAGAATGGTCTCCATTGAAAGTGTGCCTACATGAACATCTATTTTTTTCGTGCTGTCTTCAAGAATTGCCTGCCTAATATAATGGGGGCTACGCTGCTAGATGACTCTCCCTCCATGTCAAGAACATAAAAATCTGCAGGGAATATGAGATCATTAACCCGAACCAGGACATCTTCTATAAGACTTGCAGGATGTGAAGTACTCCTATTGGCCAGCTGGATAACTACACTTGCAGGCTGCAAAGGACCAAGGGAAAGTGAAGTAAAAATAGACACAAGCATAACATTAATTGAAGCTCCTAAATCTAACATAAAATTATCAAAGTTGTTACTGCTTATTGTACATGGAATGGTAAAAGTCCCTGGATCGTTGCATTTCCCTGGAAAGGCCTTTAATTTGATGTGATCCTCTGGTACTCCTTGTGGCCTCATGCTTGAACAAACTAGCTCAAACTCCTTAAGGTATTTGTGAAGATCCTCTCTTGCACGTTGGATTAGTCTAGATTTAAGTTCACAAGGAAGATCCAAAATCAAGATATTGGATGTATAGAGTCTGATATGCCACATTAGGTGCAACAAGTTCCCTTATGGTTCTCTCAGCCATGATACCAAGATCAAGAAAATCTAATTACAATCTAATTAAAATCTAATCAAAATCTAAATAAAATATAACTAAAATCTAATTAAAATATAATCAAATCCTAAATAAATCAAATCACAATATAATAAATCCTAATCTCATCCTAAATCTAATCAAAATCAAAATTAATCACACAATTAATTACCTAATCAGATAATAACAACTATATTATAATCTAAACAAAATCAAAATATAATCTAATCTAATATAACCTAACCTAAATAAAAAAAATCAATAAAAATCTAACAAAAATAAATAAAATCTAATAAAAATATATTCATAATCTTAAAATAACTAAATATATCTAATCAAAATCTAATAAATCCTAAAAAAACAAATCAAAATCAATCCCATAAAGATTTAACTACCTAAACAAAATCTAAATAGAATCAAGTGAAATCAAATCTAAATAAAAAAAATAAATCAACAAAAATTAACAACCAAACCTAAACAAAATCAACCAAATTAAAAGAAAACTAACTAACATTAAACTCAATGGAATTTAGTCAAGGATTGATGTTCACTGGCAACGACACCAAATTAGATCGATGTCGTAATCGGCCAAAATAAAGATTTAGAATTGAATATAGTATACTAGGGATCAACCTAGGTCATCTCTCAAGGAACCCAATCAATTAACTAAGTACCCAAATAGTCACGAACACACTGGAGGAGTTTTACTGAAAGTCAGAATTAAAATTAACAAAATTGAAATTAAGAAATAAATTAGATTCAAGAAGCGGGTTAATCCTCCGGCTTGTTCATAATTGAATTTATCATTGGTATCTAAACATAATTATAATTACTGTATTAATCCTAGTTTGATCTTGAACTAACCAACAAATATTAATTAATTTATGAATTTACCAAATACATTAAGCATGTAGATATTCATTAAATTAGATTAGTGATCAGCGCCCCTAAATTCTAATTTAATTATAAGAACCGAAATTCAACTAAACTCATGCAAGATTAAGCAATTCACATGTAATCCTAATCTCTAAATTTCAGAATTAAGCAAATTGTAATTAAGCAATAAAACCAAATTAATTAAAGCAACCAATTCAAATTTTACAGCAAAAGAGAAGGTAGTAGGAGAAGAAGATTAATATCAATAATATAAAATTGAAATTAAAACAGAACCTCCTGTTAGGTTTTGGATGGTCAAACACAGCAGAAAAACTAAACTTTTAAACTTAAATATATCCAAAACCCTCCACGCAGCGGAAAATGGAATAGAGTATACCTGTTAGTACTTTCTTTTTTTCCAAACCATGAGCATGCAAGAGTTCCTATGCCTCCATCGGTATCCACACGAACGTGATACTAGTACTCCCTCTTTCGTAGGGCTAGTTACGGTGAAGGGATGATTGCCTTTATTCTCAATATCATGGGGGTGGTGATATGATTTAGAGAAAACCCTTTTCTCTTTTAAGATTTGGAGTATGATAGTTATCACTTATTAACTACTATCAATACAATTTATATATATATATATATATTGCGGTGACTAACCCTCAAAGTGAGCATTAGGCTTTAGTGATACCTACCCATGTGTAGGCCCAAACTAATGGGTTGGCCCATTTAGTCTTACTAATTGAGCTTTACATCACATGGACCTTTAATCTAATTAAAAGCCCAATTAAAACTAGCATCCAAGTCATCCCGTTCTAAGTGTGTGACCCTGTAGGTTCCCATTATGTTGGCAATAACATTAAAATCTTATTTTAATATTACAAGTAGCGAATGATATCTAGCAAATATCGCTACTACCCAAATAACAGGAATGTCAATTTAACATATAACCAATCTGCGACCAATGTTACCATGTATGTATAGTCCCTTTGTCTATATATATATATAGATTGAACACAAGGCATGGAACATGTCATCCTTGTATAGTTCAATCTTGGTTTCTTCTTTTCCCGAGTAGACTTATAACGAATAATATTAATATCCTATGCTAATATTATTTGGGCACGGCCATGCACCGTAGCATATGACCCCTCAAATGGTACCTGGACAGTGGATGCTCGCGACACATGACGGGAGAATAGTCTTTGTTCCAAAACCTTAAACGCAAGGATGGTGGAGTGGTCACCTTTTGTGGAAGGGAAGATCACTGGAGTAGGTACAGTAGGTATGGCACCTCTGCCCTCTATTAAAATGCCGTACTTGTTCAAGGACTTCTGCATAATCTACTAAGCATAAGTCAACTGTGTGACAATGGTTATATAGTATCCTTCACCAAGGATGGATGCATAGTCAAGGACTCGGATGATTAAATCCTCTTTACTACTAAGAGGCACAGTATTGTGTATAAGATTGATCTAGAGGAATTTTCAAATCAAAATGTGAAATGCTTTCTCTAAATTGAGGATGAAAAACAGATTTGGCATCAAATACTTGGGCATGCCAGCTTGAGATTGATCTCAAAGCTAACAAAACATAATCTTGTTAAAGTATTACACAAGCTTTCATTCAATTTGATATTTTATGCCAGATTGTATGAAAAGAAAACAAATAAGAAACTCATTCCAAAGCGAGAATATTGTATCCAAAAATAGACCTTTTGAACTGCTTCACATTGATTTGTTTGGACCAACTAGAACATAGAGTTTTAGTGGAAAGAAATATGGTTTGGTCATAGTTGATGACTAATCAAGATACACTTGGGTGATATTCCTCAGAAGCAAGGATGGAACTTTTGAGAATTTCACAATATTCTGTAAGAAGGTACATAATGAAAAAGATTCTATATTTCTGCTATCAGAAATGATCATGGAGGAGAGTTTGAAAATACAAACTTCAGACTATTCTATGAGGAGAATGAAATATCTCATAATTTCTCCATGGCTAAAACACCTCAACAAAATGGTGTTGTTGAGAGAAAGAACAAAAGCTTACAAGAGATGGGTAAAACCATGCTCATTTCAAGCTCACTTCCTAAATCATTCTGGGTAGAAACTGTTCACAGAGCTTGTTATCTTCATAACAGAATATCGGTAAGACCAATTTTGAAAAAGACTCCTTATGAATTGTGGAAAGGAAGAAAACCCAATATATCATACTTCCATATCTTTGGATGTGAGTGTTTTTATACTCAACACAAAAGATGATATTGTAAAATTTGACGCTAAATCTGATAAAGGATTTTTCATTGGATATTCTGAAACTTCAAAGACATACAAAGTTTATAATTGTAGAACCTTAGCTGTTGAAGAATCAATTCATGTAAGATTCAATGACAAGAAAAAGACTGATCGTGACTTATCAGATCTTGAAGATGATTTTGCAGGTATGGATCTAAACCAGATGTCTGATCAGACTAAAGCTGAAGATCCATCTGATCCTCTGCTTGAAGGACCATCTGAATCCCAACCACTTCAGACAACTAATGTTGAGTCTCAGATTGAAGGCACATCTTCAATTAGAAATAGTTGGAGATATAAGACTCATCATCCTAAGGAACAAGTCTTGGGTGATGTTTCAGAAGGAGTGAAAATAAGATCAAGACTCAGAGAAATCAATAATCTTGCACTACTGTCTAAAATTGTACCAAAGAATATTGATGAAGCTCTACATGATGAATGGTGGATCCTAGCCATGCAAGATGAGCTAAAATCAGTTCACTAGGAATGATGTCTGGACTCTAGTTCCTAAACCCCATGGGAAAACTATTATTGAAACCAAATGGGTGTTTAGAAACAAATTGGATGAACTTAGCAAGGTTGTTAGAAACAAAGTCAGACTTGTTGCACAAGGCTATAATCACCATGAAGGTATTAATTTCACTGAAACCTTTGCTCTAGTAGCTAGGCTTGAAGCCACTAGGATTTTTCTCTCTTATGCAGCAATGAATGGAATCAAATTACATCAAATGGATGTTAAAGGTGCATTCCTAAATGGAATCATTTAGGAAGAAGTATATGTTAGGCAACCCCCTGGTTTTAAAGATGTAGCTTTTCCAAATCAAGTTTTAAACCGAAAAAGGCTCTCTATTGTCTGAAAAGAGCTCCAAGAGCTTGGTATGACAGACTGAGCAACTTTCTTATAAAAAATGGTTTTGAAAGACGAAAAGTTGACACAACTCTATTTAGAAAATCTGCCAACAAAGACTTCATTCTAGTCTTGATATATGTTGATGACATTATATTTGGTTAAGCTTATGAAATCTAAATTTGAAATGAGCATGATGGGATAATAAAAATTCTTCCTAGGACTTAAGATTAAGCAAGAATTTGATTGTATATGGATCCATCAGGAAAAGTATACAAAAGAAATGCTTAAGAAGTTCAACATGAATGATTGCAAGCCCATGTCAACTCCAATGCATCCTTCTGCCATCTTAAGTAAAGATCAAGGAGAAGAACTTGTTGATCACACAATGTGTAGAGGAATGATTGGTTCGTTACTTTATCTTACAACAAGTAGACTTGATATCATGTTCAGAGTTTATTTGTGCGCAATATTTCAATTTGATGTAAGAATCTCTCATTACAAGGCTATAAACAGAATTTTTAGATATTTAAATGGTACTACTAGTCTTGGTCTTTGCTATAAGAAGAGTAAGGATTGTAGGATAGTTGAATACTGTAACATCCCATAATTTATAACTTATATTGATTCATAAGAATGGGATAAGAGAGTGTATGATTGATAATTAAGAAAAGAAAGTCAAAGAATTTGGGAGATGAAACTTTGATAACACTCTGCTAGGAGCTTGGACCTGCAAGACCTACATTGGAGGATATGCACCAACTTCAAGCAAGGAAGAGTTGGAGAAATTAGTGTCCTACAAATAAAGGGACACTACCCTACAAAATAAAGGTCACTACCCTACAGAAGGACACCTTGACCCTAGATAGGACCCTTGTCCTATGGACCACCCTTAATTAGGACTCTCTTGTATTTTCTTTTTATTTTTGTATTTTCCTTTTATTTCATCCTAGTTGGGTGCTAATCGTATGGGTTTATTGGTTAGTAGGTTGCCTTACTATAAGGCTTAGGGAGTCATGGGTTCTATTCCCACCTAGGATAGAATTTCTTTCATCTTGTAATTTTTTTACATGAGTGGGGCACATTTTAGAGGTTTAATGGCTTAAGACTTAGCTTAGCCATAAACCTTTGGGGTCTTAGGTTCAAAACCCACTTAGGAGTGTTTTCACTCATCTTTTATTTTTCTCCCATTTTATTCTCCTAAAAATCCGCCCCCTTCCCCCTCCACTCCTATATAAAGGAGTCTTCTCCTCTTGTATTTCACATATTGAATTTTGAAGTAAAGGCATTATGCCAAATTTTCTCCTCCCTTTGTGAGTTGAGTGAGACTTGGTGGTTGTTGCTCAAACCATACTGAGACTTATCTAATTCTCCTGAATTAGTGGCGTCTGGCATTGGACTTATCTGCTGCAAGTGGACTTTTGCTTCAGTGGCGTCCTTCCCATTTCTTCCTCTCCATTTTTTCTTTCATTTTCCCTCATTTTCCTTCATTTTCTTGCGCAATTATAGCTGCTGCCCTGCACCTATAATTCACAATTTTAGTACCTTTAATTGATTCTAATCGGTTGGTTTTGCACAATTCTAGATCCAGCACCTATCCGGCTATCAAACTTAGTTTAAAAAACCAAGTTACAGAGTTTTCGCTCAAGCGAATGAGATTAGCTTGAGCGAATTATGAAGATAAACATTGAAGTTTTGATTGCTGTAAAATTCACTTAAGAGAATAAGTTTTCGCTTAAGCGAATATCTGGGGTCTGGGAGAGGCTCTCTGGACAATTTTCACTCAAGCGAAAGAAAATTCGCTCAAGCGAAAATCGTCCAGAGAGGGTGTTTTTCTTATGTCATTTGCGCTCAAGCGAATTGGATTTGCTTGAGCGAAATTGTGTTTGTTTGAATGCAACTGTCCCATTCGCTCAAGCGAAAATAATTCGCTTGAGCGAAATTTCACTTATAAGTTCAGAATCTGTCACTTAGAACAGATTTTTCACTCTTTTCCTTCTTCTTCTTCTTAAAGATATAGAGAGAGATATACTAGGTTAGAGGGAGGAGGTAATTCGAAGCTTGGAACGGGGTTTTGGAGCTAGGAATTACCAATTGATTCACGTTGGATCCGTTCTTCTTCCTTCAATTCATAGTCTAAGTGAGTACAACTCACTAATTGTGATTGTCTCTTGAAAATTCTATTGTGCATGCCCCCAATTCTTAACCTCCCTTTTCTAATTAGAGTTCTTGGATAGTAATTGTGTTCTTGTAACTATATTAGAGTAGAATTTGTTGAATTAGAGTTTAAATCGAGGATAGAAAATGATTAATATGCGTAGGGTCGAAACTCTCGAAATGGTCGAAACTAGCGAAATTGTTTATATTGATTATATATGAATTCTTGTATTGCCAAACTATTATGATTATGTTAATTAAAGTAATTCAAGCCGGCCATCGCGCTGTGAGTAAAAGAAATGATTAATTGTATTGAAAACATGACTTCGGTTCAGTTTGGGTGGGATTCGTCCCCAGGGAGGATATTCCCTGTAGTCTGAGCTCAGTTCTAACTCTAGAAAGAGATAAGAACATGCCTGTTGGGCACAGCAGTGAGTGCATCATACTTGCATATTAGTCAATTATTGAATGCTTTGAATTTGTATGACTTATGTCTTGACATGAACTTCTGTTCCCTGCATACATGCATATGATTTGTATTCACTAAGATTTTATCTCACCACACATTATGTGGATTTATTTAGTTGAGCAGGTACCCCATTTACCAGACTCTCAGTCTGGGAAGTGAAGTGCAAGAACGAAGGAACTATTATTCCTTAATGCTTTGAGTTGATGTATTAGCTGATGTGTATATGTATATATGTATTTATGATAGTAGTATGGGAGTTACATTAGTGATCCCTTTTGAAATTTTAAATGTTCTGATGTACAGGAGTGTTTATATGATGATTACCTTATAATCTTTTGAGTTTTGTTCCTGTATTGTTAATTTCTCATTGGATAATTAATGATTTATGGAACTAGTTGATATCTGAATCGGAATGCCTTAAACTCTAAGTTAGGAATTTGGTTTCCAACGAACTAAATTTTGAGTTAGAAATTTAAGGTGTTTTATTTTGGTATCAGAGCAGTTCAATCCAATTGGACTGTGAAATTAGGATGTTATGTGGTTTGTTAATGACTTTTTATGTATTATTTGGTGAATTGAGAGACTGATCACCTCGATATTTGCTTGATAATATGTAGAGAATCATGGCAGGCGACAGGAGAGGTCGTCCAAGGGTCAATCATCCTTCATCTTCATCTTCATCTTCTCAGGGTCCTACTCAGGATCCAGTAGCTGCAGCACTTCAGGCACTTACTCAAATGATGGGAGAACAACTAAATTCTAACCGAGCTCAAGCAGAAGCGGCACGGGAACAAGCTGCCACCAATGCAGCAGTGCTCCAAGAGATGACTAGAAGGCATACAGATCCCACCACTACCCCTGCTGTGGATTCTTTTGCTCTAGGACTATCTGAGTTTCGGAAGCACAATCCTCCACAGTTCAATGGAGTATATGACCCTGACGTGGCAGTGAATTGGCTCCGAGATTTGAACCGAATCTTTGATGTGATGAAGTGTGCTGATAAGGCCAAGGTGGGATTTGCAGTCTATATGATGAGAGGGGAGGCTGAAGATTGGTGGAAAACTGCTAAGGTCTGAGCTGCAGAGGCAGAGGCTCCCATGACTTGGGATGTATTCCAGAACTTGTTTTAGGGAAAATATTTCCCAGCCACTATCAAAAGGCAAAAGGAGTCTGAATTTCTACAACTCAGGCAGGGAGATATGTCAATGGGTCAATATGTGTCAAAATTTGAGGAACTAGCAAAGTACTCCAGCTATCTTCAAGCTGTCACTGATGAGGAGTGGAGATGTACCCAATTTGAAGGAGGACTACGACTTGAACTTCTGGATCGGGTTGGAACGTTTGAAATCAAGGATTTTTCTGCCTTAGTCAGCAAATGTTACATTGCTGAGAAAAATTACAAAGGAACTACATCAACAATTGCACCAACAGAAAATAAGGGAAAGAGGAAGGTTGAAATGCCCATTTAGGGCAAGGGCCCCAAGACTAAGTGGCAAGACAGACCAGTCATGCCCACTCAGCAGGTCCAACGCCAAGGGGCACTTAAGTGTCCCAAGTGTGGAAAGGAGCATTCAGGGGAGTGTCTGACGGGGAAGAATGTATGTTATTTTTGCAAGCAACCGGGTCATGTTAAGAGAGAGTGCCCAAAGTTGAAGAACCTCCAAAAACCTCAATCTACTGGAAGAGTTTTCACCCTTAGTGGGGAAGTAGCAGCTTCTGCAGACAATCTGTTGCGAGGTATGTGCACCCTAGGAGAGAAGACCTTGATTGTATTGTTTGATTCAGGGGCAACCCATTCTTTCATTTCTTTTGATTGCGTTAGTCAGTTAAAATTGTCTGTTGATTCTTTGCCTTGTGTTCTCAATGTAATCACACCAGCCAAAGAGGCTATCTCTACTTCTCTTGTGTGTCCCAAATGCTCTATTGTTGTACAAGGAAGAGTCTCTGAGATTGATATGATTTGTCTACAATTGAAGGGTATAGATGTTATTTTAGGAATGAACTGGTTATCTTCCAACCAGGTTATGTTAGATTGTTTTAACAAAAGGGTGGTGTTTCCTACTCTTCCTCTTCCTTCGAGGGAGAAGCCTTCAGTACTCCTGTCCAGTGTCACCCAGGTTTCACAATGCATCAGTGATGGGAGTGATTGTTTTATTCTGTTTCTTTCCTCAACCTTAGAATCCAAAATAGATTTAAGTAGTGTAGCTACGGTTCGGGAGTTTCAAGATGTTTTTCCTAGTGAAGCCCTAACCTTACCTTCGGACCAGGAGATAGAGTTCACAATAAATTTGATACCAGGATCAGGACCCATCTCTAAAGCACCATATCGGATGTCTCCACTAGAACTTAGTGAACTCAAAACTCAACTAGAGGATCTCATAGCTAAAGGATTCATTAGGCCTAGTGTATCACCCTGGGGGGGCTTCTGTTCTTTTAGTGAAAAAGAAAAATGGGAGTATGAGATTGTGTGTAGACTATAGATAACTAAACAAAGCTACCATCAAGAATAAGTATCCCCTACCTAGGATAGATGATCTTTTAGACCAACTTAGGGGTGCTTCAGTGCTTTCTAAGATAGATTTGAGATCAAGATACCACCAAATCAAGATCAGGAAGGAAGATATCCCTAAAACAGCTTTTAGGACTAGGTATGGGCACTACGAGTATTTAGTAATGCCATTTGGTGTTACTAATGCTCCTGCAGTATTCATGGACTACCTGAATCGAATCTTCCAGCCCTTTTTGGATCAGTTTGTTATTGTGTTCATTGATGACATTCTGATCTATTCCTGCAGCCTAGAAGAACATGAACGTCACCTTAGGATTATTTTAGGGGTTCTGAGAGAAAAGAAGTTGTTTGCCAATCCTGAAAAATGTGAATTTTGGATGGACAGGGTCCATTTCTTAGGACATGTGATTTCTAGAGAGGGAGTATCAGTTGATCCTAGTAAGGTAGAAGCCGTTCTTGAATGGGAAAGACCTAAGACCGTTACGGAAATTAGGAGTTTCCTAGGATTGGCCGGCTACTATTGGAGATTCATTAATGGATTCTCCCGTTTAGCATTGCCTCTCACAAGATTGACTCGAAAGGGGCAAGCCTTTGTGTGGGACAAGAAGTGTGAGCAGAGCTTTCTGGAGCTCAAAGAGAAGTTAACTACCACTCTGGTACTGGCGTTGCCGGATTTATCAAAAACCTTTTAGGTGTATAGTGATGCCTCGGGAAAGGGTTTGGGATGTGTTCTGATGCAGGAAAGGAGAGTAGTAGCTTATGCTTCTAGGCAGTTGAGGCCTCATGAGGAAAATTATCCTACTCACGACTTAGAATTAGCGGTTGTTGTTTTTGCCCTCAAAATTTAGAGGCATTACCTGTTTGGTGTGAGATTTGAGGTTTTTAGTGATCATAAGAGTTTGAAATATCTTTTGATAAAAAAGAACTCAACATGAGACAAAGAAGGTGGATGGAGTTTCTTAAGGATTATGACTTTGAGTTGAAGTATCACCCAGGCAAAGCCAATGTAGTGGCCGATGCACTCAGTAGGAAATCCCTTCATGTGTCATCCTTGATGGTACATGAAATGAGCCTCTTAGAAGAATTTAGGGATTTGAGTCTTAGTGTTGAGTTTGGCATGGGTAGTATCAAGTTGCATAGGTTGGAAATCACCAGTGAGCTTCAAGATCTGATCAAGGGAGCTCAGGGTTCAGATCCAGATCTTCAAAGTAGAAAGAAACAATTAGGGTTTTCTGAGTCAGATGATTGGATGATTCTCTTCCAAGGAAGGGTCTGTGTCCCTAAGGGGGGTAGTGTGAGGCAGCAAGTATTAGAGGAGGCCCACAGGGGCAAGTTTTCTATACATCCTGGCACTACCAAGATGTATCAGGATTTGAAAAAGATGTTTTGGTGGGATGGTATGAAGAAGGATATAGCTGAGTATGTTTCTAAATGTCTAACCTGTCAGAAGGTTAAAATAGAACATCAGAAGCCATCAGGGGCACTCATGCCATTAGAAATCCCTGAGTGGAAGTGGGAGAGTATAGCTATGGACTTTGTGGTAGGTTTACCTCGAGTTCAGGCTGGTTTTGATGCCATCTGGGTTATTGTGGACCGATTAACTAAATCAGACCATTTTCTCCCAGTTAGGAATACCTTTTCCCTGAATAAGTTAGCAGATCTGTATGTCAAGGAGATTATTAAACTCCATGGCATTCCCTTTAGCATCATATCTGATAGGGACCCTAGGTTCACCTCTAGGTTCTGGGATGCACTCCACCGGTCTTTCGGGACTAAACTTAGGTTTAGCACCGCTTACCATCCTCAGACTGATGGTCAGTCTGAGAGAACCATTCAAACCTTAGAGGATATGCTTAGAGCCTGTGTATTAGAGGAGTCAGATAGTTGGGATAGGTACCTACCCCTTATAGAGTTTGCCTATAATAACAGTTTTCATAGCAGTATAGGCATGGCACCATATGAGGCCCTGTATGGTAGGAAGTGCAAGTCTCCTCTTTGTTGGCATGAGGTTGGTGAGAAAGCCCTTTTAGGTCCGGAGCTAGTGCAGGAAACTACTGAGAAAATTAGGATCATTAGGGAAAAGATTGCAACTGCTCAGAGCCGGCAAAAAAGCTACGCCGATAACAGAAGAAAGGATTTAGAGTTTGAGGAAGGAGACCATGTCTTTGTGACAGTAACTCCTGTCACTGGTGTTGAAAGAACACTCAAAACCAAAAAGTTGAGTCCTCGGTTTATTGGTCTATTTCAGATCCTGCAGAGGGTTGGCCCTCTGGCCTACAGGATTGCCCTTCCACCCCATTTGTTAAGAATTCATAATGTCTTTCATGTATCTATGTTGAGAAAATATATTCATGATCCTTCTCATATTTTGAACTCTGAATCAATACAATTGAGGGAAGATCTCACAATTCCTTCAAGGCCTGCACAGATTGTAGGCAGAAGTGCCAAAACCCTGAGGAACAAGACGATTCCTTTGATTAAGGTAATTTGGGAAGACCTATCATAAGAAGAAGCAGCATGGGAAAAAGAAGAAGTCATTAGAGATCAATTTCCATAACTTTTCAGTGGAGGTAGTGTATTTTACCTTTTATGTCATTAATCAATTTTGGGGACAAAATTGCTTAAAGGGGGTAGAAATGTAACATCCCGTAATTTAGAACTTATATTGATTCATAATAATGGGATAAGAGAGTGTATGATTGATAAATAAGAAAAGAAAGTCAAAGAATTGGGAAGATGAAACTTAGTTTAAAAAACCAAGTTACAGAGTTTTCGCTCAAGCGAATGAGATTAGCTTGAGCGAATTATGCAGATAAACCTTGAAGTTTTGATTGCGGTAAAATTCGCTTAAACGAATAATTTTTCGCTTAAGCGAATATCAGGGGTCTGGCAGAGGCTCTATGGACAATTTTCGCTCAAGCGAAAGAAAATTCGCTCAAGCGAAAATCGTCCAAAGAGGGTGTTTTTCTTATGTCATTTTCGCTCAAGCGAATTGGATTTGCTTGAGCGAAATTGTGTTTGTTTGGATGCAACTGTCCCATTCGCTCAAGCGAAAATAATTCGCTTGAGCGAAATTTCACTTATAAGTTCAGAATCTGTCACTTAGAACAGATTTTTCACTCTTTTCCTTCTTCTTCTTCTTAGAGATAGAGAGAGAGGGAGATACTAGGTTAGAGGGATGAGGTAATTCGAAGCTTGGAACGGGGTTTTGGAGCTAGGAATCACCAATTGATTCACATTGGATTCGTTCTTCTTCCTTCAATTCCTAGTCTAAGTGAGTACAACTCACTAATTGTGATTTTCTCTTGAAAATTCTATTGTGCATGCACCCAATTCTTAACCTCCCTTTTCTAATTAGAGTTCTTGGATAGTAATTGTGTTCTTGTAACTAGATTAGAGTAGTATTTGTTGAATTAGAGTTTAAATCGAGGATAGAAAGTGATTAATATGCGTAGGGTCGAAACTCTCGAAATGGTCGAAACTAGCGAAATTGTTTTTATTGATTATATATGAATTCTTGTATTGCCATACTATTATGATTATGTTAATTAAAGTAATTCAAGCCGGCCATCGCGTTGTGAGTAAAGAAATGATTAATTGTATTGAAAACATGACTTCGGTCCAATTTAGGTGGGATTCGTCCCCGGGGAAGATACTCCCTATAGTCTGAGCTCAGTTCTAACTCTAGAAAGAGATAAGAACATGTCTGCTAGGCACAGCAGTGAGTGCATCATACTTGCATATTAGTCAATTATTGAATGCTTTGAATTTGTATGACTTATGTCTTGACATGAACTTCTGTTCCCTGCATACATGCATATGATTTGTATTCACTGAGATTTTATCTCACCACGCGTTATGTGGATTTATTTAGTTGAGCAGGTACCCCCCCTTTACCAGACTCTCAGTCCGGGAAGTGAAGTGCAAGAACGAAGGATCTATTATTCCTTAATGCTTTGAGTTAATGTATTAGCTGATGTTTATATGTATATATGTATTTATGATAGTAGTATAGGAGTTACATTAGTGATCCCTTTTGAAATTTTAAATGTTCTGATGTACAAGAGTGTTTATATGATGATTACCTTATAATCTTTTGAGTTTTGTTCCTGTATTGTTAATTTCTCCTTGGATAATTAATGATTTATGGAACTAGTTGATATCTGAATCAGAATGCCTTAAACTCTAAGTTAGGAATTTGGTTTCCAACGAACTAAATTCTGAGTTAGAAATTTAAGGTGTTACAAATACTATGATGCTGACTTTGCTGGAGACATAATTGAAAGAAAGAGCACCATTGTAGGATGTCATTTCTTTGGAAATAACATGATCAGTTGGTCAAGCAAAAGGCAATGCACCATTGCATTATCAACTGCAAAAACTGAATATATGTGATAACACTATGGGTAAAATATCAGTCATAAGATTTCAATATCTCTGAACCCTGTAATCTTGTTATATGTGATAACAATAGCTCAATAAACCTGTCTAAAAACCCCATTCAACATTCTAAAGCAAAGCATATAGAAATCAAACATCATTTTTATTACAGACTATGTTTAGAAAGGTGTTTTTGATATTCAGTTCATTGACGCAAAGCATCAATAGGCAGATATATTCACAAAACCCTGAACTGAAGATAGATTTAAGTTCATTAGTAGTCATCTGAACATTCAAGCATTGTCTGAAAAATGACTATCTGAACTTGCTTGCTTGTCTGAAGTTGTATGTGTGTCTGAACATATGTGTTTGAATCTTTTATGATGATATGAAATCTCACTTAAAAGTGACGTGGCAACTGAGACGGTTCACATTCACAATTTTCAAAAAGTAAAACTTTTAAGCTTTTCACAGTCTTCGAGGTCAGTTCAACTTTCAATGATTGGACTAGTCTTTTCGTCGCCTACATAACTAGTTGCTAAGGCATTGATGTAGAAACCACAGGAAACACTAGAAGGGTGTTGAATAGTATTTTATATGTTTAAACAGATTTTAAGAAAACCTTTAACAAGCAAAGCTTTTCACAAAGATTTTAAGCAACTTGCTGAAACTGGGATTTCAAGTACTTGCTGAAGTTGCTTCAGCAGGTCCAATAAAATAGTTTTGGAAACTTGTTTTTAAATATGTTTGGATTTTTTTTTAGTTCCAACTTATAAAATAGATTACTCAGAACCCTCCAGGTTAGTAGAAACCAAATATAGAGAGATAAGGGAAGAGAAAACTTAGCCAAGAATTTATCCTGGTTCACTCACATCCACCGTGAGCTACATCCAGTCTCAATGCCAAACCAACAAAGGATTTCCACTAACTAATCACAGTTACAAGTATTCTTTGAACCACAGCCTCTTCAGGCTAAAACCCAAGTATTGTTTGAACACACAACCTCTCCAGGATAAAACCCAAGTATTGTTTGAACACACGACCTCTCTAGGCTAAAACCCAAGTATTGTTTAAACAACAAGTCTCTTCAGGCTCAACCACAAACAGTATGTAAAAGGAAATACTTAAGCCTTTAAACTACACAAGTTTAAAGCCCAAACAGGGTAAGATGTACAAATAACTGAGTATAACTCAGGATAAGAAATTGTTGTACAAATGAAACAAATGAATATGTTTATCAGAGAAAATTTAGCAGTGCTTCAGCAAGTTGGTTTGTTCTCTCTTTTTTTTCGATGCATGGAGACTGGTATATATAGGGTTGGAAAGAAATCCGTTTGAACTCCATATGATTCCCGTTGTGAGATGACATTAAATGCATATGCTCTCGTTGAGACACATAGCCTTGGTAGCTTACAGTAGCAAGTGTAACAGGTAGTAGGTGTCAGCAGCGCAGACTCTACTTTTCTGAGCACAGTGTACTTCCACAGCAGACATTGCCTTTTTGGAAACTAGAGATTTGAAATATGCCAAAAAGCAATTGTTCTGACTTTCCAGAAGGAGAAGAGGAACAAGTAGCTGAGAAAGGCTACAATTGACTTGAGCCTTCAAAAGGAATTAGCAGAGAAGCTCTTTTCCAAAAAGATACAAGTCTCAGTATGATGTTTCTCAATTTCTGAAGGTTCTCTAACTTCAGTAGGTCTTGATCACTCAGCAGGTTCCTCTTCTTCAGAAGGTTGCACCACTTCAGAGGGTTGCATGATTTCAGAGGGTTGATGTATCAGACATTTTCTGAAACACAGAAACTACCTTCAACAGACAACTATTCCTTCTCTTTAGGAAATTTAGCAAAATTTGTTACTCATTAAAACTTAGGGTTAAGAGACTTAAACATTATTAACCATTTAATAATATTTTAAGACTCAACAATTGAGTCATTCACTCCTATCTTACGGAAATCTCAATCCTTCTTCTACAAGTTATGTCCCTTGTTCTACCTCTACAATGGCGTTCAAAAAGAGTGTTTGTAGTTGATTGCAAGCCACTAGCTGGGATAATATCTTCGAGAAGGACCATAGAGTTTGGCCAGAAGCTGGAGGGTTGACATTCCAAAAGAACGCAAAATCAATCTTCGGCAAGGACAACTCTAAGTTGTGTTCCTCCTTACGAAGCATATTGAGTCTCAAGACTTTAAAAGTCTAAAGATACCCCTAAAATAGATTGGGAAAATATTGAGTCTAAGATATTTCCGTGATAAGGTTTTGGTGATTACAAACTTAGATTAAATTTATGTAAAGTACTCTAACAAGTGTACTTATATTTCAGATAAGCTAAAACGTCGTCTGAAGTAAGAATGTCTGAAACACACCTCATATTCTGAAGAATGTAGAAAATCTGAAGGATGTATAGGTCTGAAGATTGAAAGCGTAGTCTGAAGACTAAAGCACTGTCTAAAGATTAAAGGATGAAGTGTCGTCTGAAGACTAAAGAGCTGACTGAAGACTGAAGTGTTGTTTGAAGAATGTAGTGCTAACTGAAGCCAAGATGTTTGAAGTCAAGGTTTGATTAACGTGGGATGACTCAGTTTGCACCACTCCTTCACACAATCTTTGTACACATTTTAGGAGTGACAAAAAGTAGCTTTCTTAGATATATTTTGAATTAACTGGCGCGAAAAGATGATATTTGGAGTGGCATTCTACTGTAGTCAGATAAAGTATTGCCCACCTCATACTTACGTCAGAGTTGTCTCACAACGGGAGTATTTTCATCTAAAGCTATCTCTCAATGAATTTCTCAAAATCTAGCACCCCTGAAGCCTATTAATACCAAAAACCTCACTGAATAAGAAGACTAATCTTCAGAAGAATTCTTTATCAAAAAACTCTGTGAGAAAAACTACTAAAATCAAAAGCTCACTCAAGCAAAAATGCTGCAATATTATCCGTAGAATTTCTCTTAGCCATTCCTTGTACTATAAACTTTCATATCCAATACAATCTGAATGAAGAACTGTAGGTTCTAAGTTCATTTCTCTTTGTAAACATTTTGAGAGTGTTGAGAGCCTAAGAGGCTTGGTGGAAGAAAGAATACTTGTCTTAGATCCTGAAGAGGTTTGGTGAAAGAAAGAATACTTGTTTGAGAGCCTGGAGAGTCTTGGTTGAAGAAACAATACTTGTTATAGAGCCTGGAGAGGCTTGGTTGAAGAAAGAATACTTGGTTTAGAACCTGAAGAGGCTTGCTGGAAAATAATACATGTAATCTGTTAAGATTAGTGGAAAATCCAGTAGCGTGTTGGCTCTGGGACTGGATGTAACTCACAAGTGAAGTGGGTGAACTAGGATAAATTTGGCTGAGTGCTTCTCTTACCGTTAAACTCTTTATGTTTGATTTTAACTAACAAGAAGAGGGTTTTTTGAATTGGGTTTTTATAAGCTGTCACTAAAACTCAATTTGCAAAAACTGTTTTAATACCTTTGTCTGAACTGTTTCAGACAAGGAACAAAATTTCAGACATCCTTCAAACTATTTTGAAACGTTTTAAAACTTGGATTTTGAAAAGGTTTCCAAAAAAATTTAAAGTTTATAAAAACACTATTAAACCCCCTTCTAGTGTTTCCTGTGTGTTTCTACAAACTAATCTTAGTCTTTGCTATAAGAAGAGTAAGGATTGCAAGTTAGTTAGATATTGTGATGTTGACTTTGCTAGAGATAGAATTGAAAGGAAAAGCACTAGTGGTGGATGTCTCTTCATTTGAGGTAACATGATCAGCTGGTCAAGCAAAAGGCAAAGCACCATTACACTATCAACTACAGAACCCAAATACATTGCTGCTGCAAGGTGTTGTTCACAGCTGCTATGGGTAAAATATCAATTGGAAGATTTCAATATTTTGAACCCTGTATTCCTGTGATGTGTGATAATAGTAGCACAATAAACTTGTCTAAGAATCTCATTCAGCATTCTAGAGCAAAATATATAGAGATATATAAAACATCATTTCATTAGAGACCATGTTCAGAAAAGTGTTTCTGATATTAAATTCATTGACACAGAGCACCAATGGGCAAACATATTCATAAAACCCTTAACTGAAGATAGATTTAAGTTCATTAGAAGCAATATGAACATTCAAGCATTTTCTGAAAAGTGATTGTCTGAAATATTTACTGTCTGAACTTGGTTGCATGTCTGAACTATCATTTGTGTCTCAATATGTGAGTCTGAATTCTTTAAACAAAATATAACAATTTATTTAAAAGTGGTGTTGCTTTCTGAGACCGTCCACATTCATGTTTTTGGAAGGTGGAACTTTGAACCTTGCATAGTATCCAAGGTATGTTCAAACCCTAAAGATGACCAATAAGTCTTCTCACCCCCTATATAAGGAGCAGAAACGTAGAACTAGGGCATTGGGTTTTCAACTCTTCCATATGGGAAAACTAAACCCTTCTCCTACACGTTGTGTTCTCTCATTTTCACTCCGAAAATGCTATCAAGAAGAATGTTGATGGAAGACTACCTCCTCAGGAACAAAGGAGTATTCCTTGTACCTGTGTTCAAAGTTGCAAGCTGGGAGAATACCTTCGAGAAGGACATTGGAGATTTCCCAGAAGCTGAAGTTTTGACGTTTAAAAAGAACGCAAAATCAATATTCAACAGGGACAACTCCACCTTGTGTCCTTTCATGAGAAGGATCTTAAGAATGTTTCTCAAGAGGGATGTTACAAAAAGCTCATTGAACAAACCAGGTTTTAGTATCGTCTCCATGAAACCTCTCCATGTAAAACCCTCAAAGCCTTGGCCTGACCAAGATCATGTTAAGGTTAAGAAAGCTTTGAGAGATATAAATGTGATATCTTTTCAACGCTTAATGGTAACATTTGTTGGAAAATATGCCATCTTTTTCCTATTCCAGAAGCATGTTTGGTAATAGGACTTTGGACTCTTGCTATTTCTCCTAGCTCTAGGATGTCCAAAGCCTATCTGGCTGCTGAAGAAAGCCATGTCAGACCAGAGATAGGGCGTGACTGTAGAAGCAACCTGAAGGGAAGCACAAAAGAAGCTTAGATTTGAAAAACTTACACTGTAAAAGCTTTTAGGAAAGCTTATTAAACTGAATGTATTCATGTCTATGATGTAAAAGTCACTTCACTATTAATAAAATGTTTGTTTAGATCAATATTTAAATGTTTTTATTTACATATCTTTGAATGTCTTGTTCTGAAAATTGTTTCAAGCGTATATTTGCTAATATCTTTATACTTTGCAGCTTGTTCTGAACGCTTATTCTAATACAATTTTGCGCTGATACTCTTTATTTTGGAATACTGTTAATACTCATGCTAAAGGTGGAGTAATAATGCTTATCCTCATACTAAACCATTTTGATGGATGACAAGATGGGGAGTTATAATACTAACAAAATCTAAATCTGAAGTGTACAGTTTAGGGGAGCAAAAGAAACAAAAGTTCAACAAGTGTCTGAATCTGAACTCTAAGGGGAGAAAATATGAACAAGTTTCTGAAGTAAACAGAGCAAGGAAGAGTGAGGACAAAAAAACTCAAGCAAAAGCTCAAATGCTCATCCTAGGGGGAGCCCTGAAATCTATTTACAAGCTCTATTTGAAACTTGACTAATAATCTATGTTAAAATCTGTTCAAATTTTTTACTTTCTGAATCTGATATATAAAATGATTTTAAAATTTAAACTTAAGTTTGCTCTATTCAAATTTGTTATTTAAGTTTGTCATCATAAAAAAAGTGGAGAATGTTGAGTCTCAAGACTTTAAAAGTCTAAAGACAACCCTAAAACTAGATTGGGAGAATGTTGAGTCTAAAGACATTCCCATGATAAGGTTTTGATGATTACAAACTTAGATTAAATCTGTGTAAAGTACTCTAACAAGTGTACTTATACTTCAGACAAGCTAAAACGTCATTTTGCACTTGAAGAGAAAGCTTCAGGGGTTGTCTCATTTGGAGACAACAGCAAGGCCCAAATCAAGGGCATTGGTAAGATTGGTAAGACAAACTCAGCTCAGATTGAGAATGTCTATTTTGTTGAATTTTGAAACATAACTTGCTAAGTATAAGTCAACTGTGTGACAATGGTTATCATGTTAATTTTCAACCCACCTTCTGTGAGATCATAGACTCTAAAACTAGACAAACAATTTTCTCAGGAAGAAGAAATAAAAATCTTTACTCAGTCTCACTTGAGAGCCTATCTGATCTCACATGCCTTGTGTCTCATGACCATGAGAAATGGCTATGGCACAAGAGAGTTGGACATATTAACACGAGAACCATAAATAAGCTTGCAAATCAATCTCTTTCAAAGGTTTACCAAAAATAAAATTTGACAAGGACATGATATGTGAGTGTTGCACAAAAAGCAAGCACACCAAGTCCAGTTTCAAACCTAAGTCTTATGTCAGTACCTCCAGACCTCTTGAAATTCTACACAATGATTTGTTTGGCCCAACTAAGACAGCCAGTCTTAGTGGAAAAAATATGGTTTTGTGATAGTGGGTGATTATTCAAGATTCACTCGGGTTCTATTCCTTTCTCAGAAAGATGAATCTTATGAAACATTTAAAATCTTTTGCAAAAAGAATCAATATGAAAAGGGATATGGAATTGGTGTTGTAAGAAGTGACCATGGAGGAGAATTTGAGAATGCCACATTCAAAAACTTTTTTGACAAACATGGCATCACTCACAACTTCTCTTGTCCTAGAACACCCCAACAAAATGGTGTAGTTGAAAGAAAGAATAGGACTCTCCAAGAGATGGCAATAACTTTATTATGTGACTCTGGTGTTGAAAATATTTCTGGGCAGAGGCTGTAAACACCTCTTGCTATATTATAAATAGTCACTATAAGGAAGATCTTGAATAAGACTCCATATGAATTATGGAAGGGGAGAAAACCCTCAATCTCTTACTTTCATGTGTTTGGATGTGACTGTTACATTCTTAACACAAAGGATCAGTTGGGAAAATTTGACACAAAATCTGATAAAGGAATTTTCCTTGAATATTCTCTCACCTACAATCTTAGAACCAAAACTATTGAAGAATCTGTGTATATAGTTTTCAATGAGATGCAGGGAAATACACAAAAGACAGTAGATGAAGAGATTGAAGAGATGATGGGAGAATTGAGAATCTCAACTCAAGAAGCTGAGGAAAGACTTCACATAGACCAAAAGAACATGAGATCACCTCAGACTGACCCAAGAAGAGAATCTCAGATTGAGACCTGGAAATCAGCTCAGACAGGATCTCACAAAAGTCTTCAACCTGAGATGGGCAATAACTCTCAAGCTGAAGACAAACATGAAGAACAGATTGAGGCTGAGAGAACAAGACAGGAAGCACCTGAGACTCAGAATGAGCATGCATCTGAGTTGCCCAGAAGCTGGAGATTGGTCAGATCTCATCTAAGAGATCAGATCATTGGAGAAACCTCAGATAGGGTCAGAACAAGATCATCATTCAGAAGTACTGAGAATATGATGGCTCTTCTATCTGAGATAGAGCCAAAAGATATCCATGAAGCTCTCAATGATGAATTGGGTCATTGCTATGAAAGAAGAGCTCAACCAGTTTGACAAAAGTAAAGTCTGGGATCTGGTTCCCCTCCATCTTATCAATCAATAATTGGAACCAGATGGTGTTTCGTAATAAGCTGAATGAAAAAGGGAAGGTCATGAGAAATAAAGCAAGACTGGTAGCACAGGGATACAATCAGCAAGAAGGAATAGATTATGATGAGACCTTTGCTCCAGTAGCAAGACTTGAGGCAATCAGAATTCTCTTGGAATTTGCAGCTCACAAAGACTTCAGACTCTATCAAATGGATGTAAAAAGTGCATTCTTAAATGGCATTATTGAAGAAGACGTATATGTAAGACAACCCCCTGGATTTGAAGATCCACAACACCCAGAATATGTGCTCAGACTGAAGAAAGCCTTATATGGACTTAAGCAAGCTCCAAGATCTTGGTATGATAGG
Source organism: Sesbania bispinosa (assembly GCA_026901365.1). Taxonomy (NCBI): domain Eukaryota; kingdom Viridiplantae; phylum Streptophyta; class Magnoliopsida; order Fabales; family Fabaceae; genus Sesbania; species Sesbania bispinosa. The sequence continues at coordinate 52,715 of QLOH01001043.1, forward strand.
CTGAGCTCTTTCTTAATTAAGAATGGTTTTTCCAGAGGTCTGATTGACACCACACTATTCAAAAGGGAGTATAATAAAGATTTATTAATTGTTCAAATATATGTAGACGATATCATCTTTGGATCAACTAACGAATCTCTTTGTCAAGAATTCTCAAGCCTCATGCAGGGAGAGTTTGAGATGAGCTTGATGGGTCAACTGAGATTCTTCTTGGGCCTACAAATCAAGCAACAATTTGATGGCATATTCATCTACCAAGAAAAGTATGCAAAAGATTTATTTACAAAGTTCAAGATGAATGATGCAAAGCCAATGAAGACTCTTATGCATCCATCAACTCAGATTGACAAAGATGAGAAGGGTAAGTCCATCTCAGACAAGTTGTACAGAGGTATGATTGGATCTCTTATGTACTTAACTACTAGTAGACCAGATATCCAATATGCCGTAGGAATTTGTGCTAGGTACCAATCTTCTGGAGCCTTTTTATCTGTATCTTCTTAAGACAAACTCAATTGAAATCATTAGTACTTTTAATCAAAATTATACTAAGTGTATTTTGAGAGCTTGTCATTATGAAAACATCATGAGAGGATTCTTGGACCTTACACCTTTATGAGTTGGACATTCTCTAACATCTATATAGCATATAGATTATATGAATTTGATAGAACAAACTATTGAAGAAAGCATGTATGTGAGAATAACACTATGATTGATAATAGAAATTGTAAGAAATGGTGAGGAGTCAATAGATCAATTTAGCTCGAATGATAAATACCCTTAGAAAGATCTAATTAAAGCAAGAAGATCAAAGTATCCTGTCTCAAAACAGCGCTAAGAATGGAGTTTAGTATAAGAGTGTATTTCTCTCGAAAGATTCACACAAAATTTTATGCACTCACTCTCACAAATAGAGAGAAGGAAGAATAGGGGAATCATCGACACTTCATTGAATTTCGGAAAATAATTAAACATACACTTGTACTCCCATACACAAATCCCTTTTTTTTAGAGTGGGTTTGAGATATTTCTAACTACCTTTCTAACGATAAATTTTCCTCTAACTTATAGATTTAAATAACCGAACTGAATTAATTATATATACAACAAAAGGAACTACATCATGCATGGAATGCATCAAAAGCCACGCTAAGAAACGAACATTTTCTGGCGCTTGAACCTACTATATCCCCCTCTAGCATCGGTCCAGATCGAGTAATAGTATTTAAATCTTTACATGATAGAAATAAGCGTGAGTTTGGATTTTCGATTGGATGCTTCCAAATCCACGTTGAGATGGACGGAACAAGTTGTTCCTTATAAAAAACGTGCCTCGAGATGATGTAAAACTCATTCCTCAACTGGTGCACAAATGAACATGCACATAGTAGTTTTGCGGAATGAGAGAGACGACGGTAAACAAGTAGCACCAAATAACATTTGGACCAACTTTAACTTCACTTGAGATAAAGTAGAAAATCTAGCTATTCCACAAGATCTTATAAATAAAGTACCCCTCATATTAGATAAATTGAAAGATGACACATTATATCTAATTACTTTTCAAAAAGCATAGAATCTAAGTAAATGTTTAATAGAACTATTAATTACAAATTAATAAATTGACTTGTATCATGATCAAATATATAGTAAAGAGACATAAAAAAATTACACACAATTTTTTTATTTTCCTTATTTGTAGCAAAATCTAGCAAGCAAATATGAAATATTGCAGTAATACAAACCATGTAAATGAAAATTAAACCTTTATAATGAATATGGAATAGTAATAAAAAAAATTATCCAATGCTTATAATCAATCTGGCGTTAACAAGCTAGACCGATACTCGATAGCTTGTAAATTGGAAGATGGAACCACCCAAATAGGTGGTGGATCCATCTTATTAGTATATGGAGCAAGAAGCTTGACACGTTTATCTTGAAGACTAAAAACACCCCAATCATGACCACCATATGAATAGTCCAAACTCATCTCTTCCCACCTATCATCCGTGAAGTAAATTGAGTTTTCTTTACATCCGGAAAATGTTTGAGCAGTCACTGACCTAGACTCATTGGCGCCAAGAAAGAGAGCTTGATCTTCTAGAAACCTCTTCTTTACCCACTTGTTCCTCAAAAAGTCAAGTTTATAGACAAAAAAATGCTTTGTTCTATAAGGACAAATTGAACCATCATGATCATCAGACCACCCTTCATATACTACTTCACCTTCTTCGTTGACGAAATCTCCAATAAACCTCTTCACTGACAAGAACTCTCCCTTTGATATCACCAAATATAACTGTTTTGAAAACTTGCCTATTGGAAAATCTCTCTCTTCTTCCTCATTTATATCCGCGGTTGGTGTAATGTCTAAAATTTTTTTAGGATTTCTTCGTTGATGAAAATTCCATCCTTCAAGAGTGCCATCTTCTGCTAAAGCATAAAGAATATTATTCTCAAACACAATGTCACAATAATAGCGGTTAGCATTAGGGAGTTCAGCCCATGTTGAAGGCTTACAATAGGCAAGCTTGCATGGGTAACCATACATCATGGCAACAATGTAGTAAGGAGAGGGTGAATACATCAACACTGCTTTGAATACGAAAGATTTTCGTAAGTATTTGACATAATAAGAATATGTGACATTTCCTTGGCACACGTATGTGTCAGGAAAAGGTGGCAAAGGAATGGAAATAGCAGAAGAAGGGTTTTGAAGAAGAGGAAAGCCGTTTGAGTTTAAAAGAATGAGCCAATCACGAGAAGAGCCAACACACCAGGCACCTGCATGGCCCTGGAACATGTTCTCCCACTCATGGCACTCATTCTCCGACAAACTGAAGATGCTACGATCAACACTGGTTGTGTTGTCGTCAATGACAACATCGTCTGTTTCTTGGCTGGAAGGAAGGATGGCATAGGGAACGGACAAGGAACCAAGGAAAGCCATTATGTGCTTGTTTTTCTTGTGATGTTCTTGTTAGTTTGGTTTGTTAAATGCATAGGAATTTATAGGCTGTGATATAGTCATAATTTGGAAACCAACTTCAATATTTGAAATCCTAAACGGATCTATTATCTAATATCTTTATTTTTTCGGAAACATATCAATTATTTATGGAGTATAGTGTATTATTATAGCATATATTTAAAAACAAGATTTCATGTCGAAAGATTCATTCACGTGTAAATAGTATGGAATTCATTGTTTTTCCTTGAAAATATTTTAGACTTTTTAGTTATTTTTATTAATTTTATTTACAGCATTTTAATAAAAATTGTGCCAAAAATATAATCACCCAATATAATATCAATATTATTCAATAATTATTAAAAAGGATATAGTAATAAAAGAAAAACAATTAATCCATGAATTGAAAAACATAGTTTGATTTGACCATTGACAGTTGAGCGCCTCTTTATTAATTTAAAATTTTTTTCATGTTTTTATGTTACAAAATTGATTTAAAAATAAGATTGAAAAAACAATGATATATTAAAAAAAAATTGACTGTAAACTGGTAATGTAATTTGAATGTAACCTTGTTGCCAATAAACTTATATAGAAGTGCAAGAGAATCTTTTTTTTTTTTTTAAACCACATGTTCTTTAATTTCATAGCAATTATGTTTGAGCCGGGAACATCCACATCATGGTGAGGTTAGTTCCTCTAACGGAAATTTTTTCATCCGACTCAAACCCAAGACCTTACTTATAAGAGAAGTTAAGCATGTATGTACCACTTGAACCAACCTCCATTAGTAAAGAGAATCTTAATTTATTACACTGTATTATTTTGTTACTTTTGCAAATTAGAAAACAGTGAAGAAGAATATGAAAATTTCTGATGAATTGGTCATTACAAAATTTAGCAATATTTTAAAAATTATTACGAAAGTAGTTGTTCATTCTTCAGTTTATGAGAGTTTATTATTTTATATTCTTAATAATAATTTAACATGAATATTTATATGAAAAATTTAAATTAATCGATATCATTTAAATTATTATGACAATAAATTAACAAATGATTAAAAAACAATAAATTAATATTTCTTTAAATTATAGAACTAAAATTACAAATTAATAATTTTTTGGTATGATATGATTTGTAGTGATTTGCAATTGAATAATGTAATAAACTATTATTATTATTATATTATATTATATTAAAAATATATTAAAGTTACTTTTGAAGATGTGACACCTAAGTCAAGGGTTCCAATCAACCTATAACTCGACCAACCCAAATCAAACAAAGAGAAAAAGTATGGGTTGGTTTTGGTTTATTAGTTCAATTAAGTTTTTGTTTTTATTAATTACCCATTGTGTTTAGTTCGGGAAATAGGGTGAAGAAAATCAAAACAGTTAAATGAATCAAACCAATTAAGGTTAATTACTATTGCCTTGTGATAAAAACATAGATGTTTAGGCTAATAATGCACATGCATGCACGTGCACCCACGTGCACGCACGCATGTGGTATAAATTTTTATTGGACAAAAAATATTACAGTACAGTAAAGTCCAACATGCAGTATAAATCTTTATGGGGAAAAAAATCATTGTACCACAAAGTCCAACATACAATATAAATTTTTATTTATAATTCATTGTCAAAACGTATTATTTAAAATGGCGCTTCCGTGCTTCTTTTATTTTTCGCTCTGGTAGACTCTTGTAATAAGTAGGGCGCTTCTGAAACGCCCTTCTAGAAGACCTGTGAGTAGAGGTGTCAAAATGGGCCGGCTCGACCGGGCCGGCCCGCCCGAACCCGCAATATGGGAGGGCTTGGGCACTTAAATTAGAGGCCCGAATTTTTGCCGGGCTTTTTAGCCCGGAAATGAAAAGGCCGGATCTTAAGCGGGTTCGGGCCGGGCTACCCGATCGGGCTAACGGGCGGCCCGTTTTTTTTAAAAAAAAAAAAATTGCCTTGCTTTTGAGTTATGCTTAAGTTCGCTGGCATGGCTCATTTTTTATTTTTCTTCCATCTAAAAATGTTTGAAGTTCTGAAAATTGAAATTTCTACTGTGAAGTCAATGGATATGGTGAGCAATTATGATTTTCTTTTGATAGATAACTAATTAATTAAAGCAATTATGATCGAGTATATTATTATATTAGTGCATATATATACTTCCTCAAATTCAAGTTTGTCAAATATGTATTTTATAATCCTATTTTGAAGAACAATTTTTGGAACAAGTGCAGTATAGGTTTATTTAATTTAATTTAATTTAATTACATATCAATTGAGTACTATTATAAAATGGAAAAATCTTGGAACAATTTAGAATCAATTTTGAAGAACAATTTTTGGAACAGGTGCAGTATAGGTTAATTTAATTTAATTTAATTACATATCAATTGAGTAGTATTATAAAATGGAAAAATCTTGGAACAATTTCGATTCATCGAATGCAAATTCATTTTGCTTTTCCCCTTTTAAATGATTTTTATAACTAAATTGTAATTTTTTTTAGTTATGTAAAAGTATAATTGTTTACAATTTTTAATGAGCAACATTTTTAAATAAGTTAATTTTTTTTTAACCGGGTCGGCCCGCACAAGCCCGCTACCCGCATAGGGCCGGGCTAGGGCACTAAGTTCACAGGACCGAATTTTAGCCGGGTATTTTAGCCCTGCCCGTACAAGCCCGCTACCCGGGCCGGGCCGGGTAGCCCATTTTGACACCTCTACCTGTGAGGGCGCTTCCAGCGCACATAAGCGTCCTCCCATTTTTTTTTCTTATTTTAATTTTCTGCATTTTGGAGAGTGCTTCATGGAAGCGCCCTATAACCAAACCGGCCATAATTGTATATTATTGAAGGTCTTTGACAGCCACAAAATTCACTAATTTATAAAACTGTATACTACTTGCAATCATTGATCGCCACAAAATGAATATATTTTAAAAAGGGAAAAATATTTTTTCATCTCTAAAATTTCGGTCAACTTTAGACTTCGTCCATGTACTTTAAATCATGTGTTTTTAGTCCCTAAACTTTCTAAACCCTTAAATTATGGTCACTATCGTTAGTGAGATATGTTAACTTGATGAGCTGACTAACAGAAGTTACATGTCAGTCTCAATAGTGAGTTCCAAATAACAGACTCATCTAATTAACCTTTTCTAAATTAATTTTTAATTATTAAAATAACCCTAATTACCAAATTAAGGTTTTCACCTTAACAATTTTACCTGATTAAAAAACCCAATTTTGTTATTAAGGTTATTTTAATAATTGAAAATTAATAAAAAAGGTTAGTTAGATTGGTAAGCTATTTAGGGCCCACTATTGAGACTGTCATGTAACTTTTGTTTGACAGCTCATTAGGTTAACAAGTTTCATTAATGGCGAAGGACCACGGATTGGGAGTTTAGAAAGTTCAGGGATAAAAAACAAAGGATTTAAAGTATAAGAACGAAGACCAAAGTTGACCGAAACTATAGGGACAATAACACATTTTTACCTTTTTAAAATCATACATTTATGGCTATCAATCACCGCCGCTATTAGAATCCTAGTTGCTTTGCAAAGCCTTTCAACCACTTTGTAAAATTCACTAGTAACTTCAAATTAAATAAAGAAAGTATATAACAAATTAAATAAAGTGTAACTTCAATTATTACCTTATAGGTATCAAACTCAGTAAAATAACCACTCTCAAGATTGAGCTGACCACTGGCAATAACATTTATCAGGGTCATTTGACCCCAATCCTAAAACATTTTCTCTCAACCCATTTTGGTGCCCTAGAGGAGGAACGTGAAGAGGAGAAGAAAAGAGAGTTTGGGAGTGTGAAATCAAGGAAGAAGGAGGCCAAGGAAGCTCAACTCATCCCCTCAAGACCTCCATTCCTTTCTCTTTGAGGTGAGTGTAGTTTACCCATTCACTTTCATCATGTTTGAAGTTCCCTAATGATCCCATTTCTCCTTTCCCCATCTTTCTTTACTTGCTTATGGTTGCTTGAGGTTATTCTAGGGTTTATATGTGTATTTTCTATGAATGCTTGAATTTTGGTTTAACCCTAGGTCATAGAGGTTAGGGTTTTCTTGAGATTATTAATTATGAGGTTTTGAATGTCATGGAATTATTATTTAGCATATGCAAACATGTACACATGCCATGAATCATGCCCTCACATTTTTTAAACCATAATCATGTACAATATGTTTTCATGGGCCTTGAGCCAAGATGTATTCATGGGTCTTTGAACCACATAGGAAAAAGGAATTTTAAGTCTTCGGGCCAAAGAGGAACGAGGAATCTCATGGACCTTTTGGCCAAAAGGGAAATTAGATTCTCAAGAGGAAAATAAAATGCATTTCATTCTTGAGTGATAATAAAACGATTTCAGGATTTCAAGGGCGACAGTCCTTGATCTCAAATTCTGAGGGCTCAGTCTTATACGGATCGGAGAACAGTGAAAAGACCCCCTAGGTGTGGCTTTAACACCAGAGTTATTGATTGATTGCATGAATGCATGAGTGGTCTTCCACCAGAGGAATTGTTGTGTGCATTGCTTGATTGCATGATAGAATTGTGATGTGCACGAATATATATGTGTGTGTGTAATGTTGCATCCTTATTTGCATGCCCCCACACTGTATGCATGATCACATTCAGTGGGAACTACTAGAAAAATTAAAAATAGAGACGGAGGAGAGGAGCTGCAGCTGATGCGCCTGCGAGGAAGAACAGACCAGCGACGTTGCGAGGAAGAACAGCTATTGTGCCTGCGAATGGGGAACGGAGCTGCTGGCAGAGGGCTTTTTTTTGTTAGGGTTCTTCACAATTTCTATTTGTTGTTTCTGATTATCTATGTGAGCAGGCAACCAAAAATCAGCTCACGGGTCGGGCAGAGTAAGGAAACTTTTTTATTGGTTTTTCTCTCAACCAACCAACAAAACGACGTCGTTATAATGGAAATTAATTTCAGAATAAAAAATGGGAATTAGAGACGGAATTATTTCGTCTCTAAACTTTGTCTCAAAAAAATACGTAGAGACGGATTATATATCCTAGTCATATTTCCGTCTCTCTATTCTGTCTCTAATATTATTATTACTATTGATATTATTAAATTGGGATTTAGAGACGTCCTTAGAGATGGAAAATATCAGACACAGAAAAATTCCGTCTCTAAAGACTGAGACGGAACACAACTGAGACGGAATATTCCGTCTCTAAAGAAGAAAAATTTAACCTTGGATATTCCGTCTCTGATCCGTCTCAATTAGAAACGGAAAATTTTTAGTCTCTAAATTTCGTCGGTAATCACAACTTTTCTAGTAGCGAGGACGTAAGTCTTACCTCACGTTGTGAATTTCATTTTAGATGTGCAGGATTTCCATCCGAAAGTATGGCCAGATGGCTTGGAAATGGTGGTTTAGTCCATCGGGTTGTTTGTCTTGCTTTGTAGGGGAAGACCTTTGGAGTTATATGTATATATGTGTATAGATGTAGGTTGAAATTAATGTGAATTAGTAGTGTTTTAATTTAAGCCACTAGGTGGCATTTAAACTACAACTCATTAATTTTGATGTAAGTTTCCGCTTATGTAAACTTTGGAATTACATGAAGAATTGAGTGTATTGTCTGACGATATCGATAATGTCACGAAAAAGAATTCGGTAAATTTAAGAATACGCTTCCAACGAGCATTATTTCTAGGTTTACAAAATTAGGGCGTTACATGGACCAGATGATCTATGAGTGGGGTCGCCCATGATCGATGTGCAAACACATGATGATGAAAGTAAACTTTGTCGTCGTACTCGTTACCTTAGTGGTTGACCTCTTGTGTTTGTTATGGATGCGCAAACTGAGGTGGGGGAATGTCATCAAAATGCTCATAACCTATTGGCAATGGAAAAGTAAGATGTAAAGGAATACGAAAACGCAATGGTCTTGTTGTGACAGTGGTATTTGGCAAGTAAAGCATATAGAAGTGACTGTTTGTGATGATAAAACCTAATCTCGAAAAATTACTTTTATCACTTTTAATTCTAAGAACAATCTGGGGACTAGCATCAGATCCTCTTACGGGACTCCTTTAAAAAGTAGGTTTATAGTGTTCTCATTTACAGAATTTGTAAAATACTTTTTTTTTCTAGATTTCGAATTCCAGAAATGACAGAATTAGAATAATTTGATTCAGAATTTCATCAAAAGAACTTATTCCTCAAAGTTTAGAACAAATTGATACAGAATTTCATCAAACAAAGTTCTAAATTGAATTCTTGAAAATCAAAGAGGAATCAGAATTTTAAAGAAGTAAGAACAGAAAAGTTTGAAAGAAAGAAAATTATACTGAATGTAAATTGCAGGATGTAAATTGTAGGATGTAAATTGCAGAATGTAAATGGCAGAATAAAACAGAAAAAGAAAATCAAATTGTACGAACAATTGCATTAATGAAAATGGATGGGTTCATCACATACTATTGCTCCTTGTAACCTGTTTGTCGCTACAAGATTGGACGTGTAAGGTGTTTCAGAGTTTTAAGTATAAGTGATTTGCCAACCTCTATTACATAGAGAGTTCACCTATTTATAGATTTCTAGCCCTAACGGCTAACTATTGTACAATTGACACATCATCTATCCCTATGTGTTGGCAGCATGCATGTCTGCCACGTTTTCTGCTAACCAGAAAACTGCTTTTAATCCTTGCACTTTTCAAAGTACTTCCACTAGGATGTTGCCATCTGTCCTTGATCAGCAAACCTCTGTAACTTCCAGTAACTGTTTTCTTCTGTTTCCTATTTTCTCGAAAAGATCACTTCTTTATTCAGAAATCTTCTAAGTCTTCAGATATCTTGTCTTCGAGTTTCTGCTTTCTGTAACTCGAAATCCTGCTCTTCGATTTCTCAAAATCTTCTTTCTGGAATTCTGACTTCATGTACTCGAAAATTCCTTCATCTTTGACACTTAGGTTTTTCTGTTGACATTTGACTTCATTAAGTATTTCTTGATTTCGAGATTTAATTGCATTCTTCTGTATACCACGTGTCAAGCTCCTTTTGGCTGACTCAAAGGTCATGAAGACCACCGGCCACCGTCCATTCGACCTTATTAATGAGAATTCTTCTCATTGGACATTTGTAGTGGTTCATTTATGAACCTTCACCCTTTTTTACTCCTATAAATAGGGTTTCCATTTGAATTCAACCTTCAAACCTTCTCATTCACCTTATTTCTTAACTCCTTCGAAGAATATGAATAAGTTTATTTCTTTGGCTACTGCGTACAATGTAATCTGGAATGATTTCATTTTTTATAGGATTGACGAAGTGGCCAAAGCTATAGGCTTTTTCAACCTTTCTTTTTGAAGGTTCTCTTTCGGATTGAACGTAGTAGCCAATTAAAATTCCATTTCTAAATAAATGACCTTGTCTGTTAGTTCCCCAAGTACACCTTCATTTCTAACCAAAACACCAAGGTGATTCGATCAAGCCAACAATGGATTCTTTCTGCCTTAGCTCAATCAAAACTTGTGGGGAAGGAAGAAGAGGAAGAGGCTTGGTAAGCAGGAGTCAAGTACTCCTTATAGATTAGGATAGTTTCCTTTTTAATGTGTAAAGCACATTGATAGTTTCCTTTCTAACATGTATTTCCAATATATTCGAACTTATGTAATTCGAATTTGGATTATGAATAAAAGAACTATCCTTTACATTCTGAGTATTAGAAATACCATAGTATCGAATTCACCTTTGTCTTCTTTTCGAATTTCTGAAATTCCCTTTCTATTATCTTCAACCAAGAACTTTCTAAGTTATCAAACTTATTGTCAAACTTGAAAAGTCAGCTTTTAACGTTTTCTGTGAATTCGAAAAGTATAAAGAAAGAGATACTTGTGGAATTCCAAGTATTAGAACTTCAAATCCCAACAGATGCCCCCCCCAAAAATAGTCTCTTTCAAGAATTAATCTTTTATTTGCAAAAAGAGATATTTTTGAAACAACCTTTGGTATTCCTCATAACAGTTATTCAAAAAAGGAAGAGGAAAAAATTGAATATCTTTTTAGATAAACTCTTCATTTACCAATTTAAATTTATATTTCAGTTATTTTTATCAAAATAACTGACTATCCCACGTTTCTGGGCTATTAACTCACGTTCCAAGAAACGTGCAATCATGTCAATGCTCCACATATAAATACCTAAGTGAAACCTTTCACTTTCACTTTTCACTTCATCTTCTAACTCAAAACCTCTCATCTTCTCTCTTTCATTGGTGTTTCCTTCTTACTCAAGGTAAGATCTTTTCATCTTTTTTATTATTCTTTCTTATTTCTGGTTTGATTTTCACCAATTAATCACTTCAAAGATTTTGATTTTGCTTTTCTTGGCAATTTTCCAGCTCATTGTTATCGTTGTCTCATTTTTGTTTCTTTCTCAAAAAGCTTAAAAACTCCATTAATGTCTTTCGAAGCTCTCAACTCCATTCCTCTTGCCATTACCAAGGGTGACTTCCTTGCTCGGGACGATATGGTTTACGTCCCAGAACCAGAAAATGTAGAAGAGAAAATAGCTATATGGAATTCCCAGGTACTGATTCCCTATTCCATTAGGAAAAAGCAATATTCCTTCTTAGGTCCTTATACCCTTCCTTCCTCTCTTGAACAATATAATGACTTTTTCCCAAGTTCAAAAGAGGAAAAAATTTGAGTCTTCAGATCAAAAATTCGAACAGATCATCTCGAAAACACTTCTGATGTTTTTCAAGCAACTCCGCCTTCTCGAAAGGATGCTTATATCATGTGGTTGAATGGGATCGAAGGTACCATGGGTCCTTTGTGGAAACAATTGGGTATTTTCGATCTTATTCAACTGAGTAAGTATGATCTTAGTTTCGATCCCGCTTTATATCTTTCTTCCTTCCTTTTCTGGGAAAGATCTTTGAATTCTTTTCATTTGCCCTATGGCATGATTACACCAACTCTATTTGATATTGCTGCCATCACTGGTCTTCGACCTGAAGGCCAACTTATTCTTCCATTCATGAAGGTTCCAAAACCTCATGTTGAGCCTTGTTGGGATAGGTTATCTTACTCTTTGTTTATCCAAACCAATGTCAAATCTGGCAAAGTTACTGAAGAAGAGCATGTTGCTTTTCTAATGGTTTGGTTATCTGCTTTTGTTTTTTGTTCTCGATCCATACAAGTTCCTAAATCTTATCTTCGTTTAGCCCAAATGTTGGCTAAGGGCATTTGAATGGATCTAAACAGGTATTTATTGGCCAGTGTCTATGACATGCTTTCTGAGGTCGTTTTTATTCTTAAACTCAAAGAACCTGTTCGAAATCTTTGTGGTCCTTTCTGGTTTCTTCAACTCTGGTTGAATACCATTTTTGACGACAAATTTGAATGTTCTGAGCCTCAAAATTCGAAACTCTCTTCTTCTATTAAGGGTTATAGGTTGTCTTTTCTTACTCCCTCTTCGAAAAAGAACCGTTCTTAGTCATTCAAGTATTACCTCTCTTGGTTCCTTAACATCAAAAAACACACTACCAATCTTGCACCCTTCTCTTCTCGAACTCGAGGACCTGATTGGTTTACTCAAAAGTTCCCTTGTGACACACCGAGTGCACAAGCTGAGAGTTTGGAAATTTGGAAACAATTCTTTTCTTACGATCTTATCTATTGTGGTTTCCAAATAAAAGACTTCAGAGTTTTCCACTACCAACCATAATTAGTAGCTCGTCAGTTTGGGCTAAGTCAACTTCATCCTACACCTTTCTGCACATCGAAAACATAAATCTTGGTTGAAGACATAGTGAATGGCGAAAAGGGGTTCAATGATTTTCAACTCACAAAGGCTCAAAGGCCTTTATCTATGTGCCCAGCCCCATTCGAACCTTCTTACTACCGCACTTTGTCTTTCGAGGAATGGTGGTCTAAGTACTATAATAGCATTCAAGTTGATGAAGCTACCTGCTTTTCGAGACTAACCAAAGACATTCCTTATGCGCAAAAATCAGCCAAGAAACCAAAAGGTACGCATGTCAGAGAAATTGAAGCTTTCGAGAAATATTTTCATGTGTTCTATAATCCAAACAAAATTTCTAGAACAATTTCGGAAGCTGTTATTTCTTTAAAAGAAAAGATTTCTGTTAACTTGCAAAATTGCAAAGTTATTAATCCTAAAGGTAAAACTGTTTTCGAAAAGTATTGCCCAAAGTTTCCACGTTTACCAACTGCAAAATTTGGTTTGGAAAAAAGTTTACATGGTCCTAAGTTGACTAGACCTGTAACTCTCAAAATTCTTTTTAATGATGCCAAACCTCCTTCAAAAAGAGTCACCTTGACAAAATATACCTTGGATAATTATCCTTTTGTTTGTGGTGATAAAATCTAAATTCGAAAAATATCTTTTATCCCTTTGATTCTAAGAGCAATCTGGGGATTAGAATCAGATCCTCTTACGGGACTCGTTTTAAAAAGTAGATTTATGGTGTTTCTGATTTGTAGAATTAGTAAGAAAAACTTGATTTTTCCAGAAACTTTCAAAGGACTTGACATTTCCAGAAATTACAATGATTTTTCCAAAATTTGACTTCTAGAAATGAAAGAACTAGAGTTAATTGATTCAGAATTTTATCAAAGAACTTGTCTTTCAAAAAGTTTAGAACTACTTGATTCAGAATTCTATCAAACAAAGTTCTAAATTGGATTCTTGAAAATCAAAGTTTCAAAGAAATAGAAAACATATAATTTGAAAGAAAGAAAGAAAAAGTACACGAAATGTAAATTGGAGAATGTAAATTGCATAAAGTAAATTGCGGAAAGTAGACTGCAGAAAGTAAATGAATTGTAAGAACAATTTCCTTGAATTGAAATGTGGATGGGTTCATCACATACTGTTACTCCTTGTAACCTCTTTGTCGCAGTGAGATCGGACGTATAAGGTGTTTCAGAGCTTGAGTATAATGATTTGCCAACCTTTATTACATAGAAAGTTCACCTATTTATAGATTTCTATTCCTAACGGCTAACTAATGTACAATTGACACATCATCTAGCCCTATGTGTTGGCAGCCTGCATGCTTGCCACGTTTTCTGCTAACCAGAAAATTGCTCTTTAATCCTTGCACTTTTCAAATTACTTCCACTGGGATGTTGCATCTGTCCTTGATCAGCAAACTTCTGTAACTTCCAGTAACTGTTTTCTTCTGTCTTCTGTTTTCTCAAAAAGTCACTTTCAGATTCATAAATCTTCAAAGTCTTTATGCACCTTGTTTTCGAGTTTTTGCTTTCTGCAAACTCAAAATCTTGCTTTTCGATTCCTCGAAATCTTCTTTCTGGAATTCTGACTTCATGCACTCGAAATCTTGCTCTTCGATTTCTCGAAATCTTCTTTCTGAAATTCTGACTTCTTTTACTCGAATTCTGCTTCCAGAATCTCGAAATCATCTTTCTTAATTTCGAAATCTTCTTCCTTTGAAACTTAACCTTTATTGAAACTTGAATTCACTAAGTCTTTTAAAATTCCAAGACTTGTTCATCTTCTTTTCGTATGCCACATGTCAAGCTTCATTTGGTTGAATTAGTGATCATGAAGATCACCGTCCACCGTCCATTCAACCCCATTACGAGGGTTCTTCCTATTGGACGTTACAATTGGCTCATCTATGAACCTTCACCCTTTTAACTCATTTAAATAGGAATTTATTTGGGTTTCTCTTCAAAAACCTTTCTCATTTCTTTTCTTCTTCTTATCTAAATCCTTCAAAGAATATGAAGAAGTACATTCATTTGGCTACTGCGTACAATCCAATATGGAATGATTTCAATTTTGATAGGATTGACGAAGTGGCCAAAGCTATAGGCTTTTTCATCCTTTCTTTTTGAAGGTTTTCTTTTGGGTTGAACGTAGTAGCCAATTATTAATTCATTTAGAAATAAATGAATTTCTTTGTTAGTTCCCCAAATACACCAAGGTGGTTCAATAGATTAAAGAAGACATTCTTTTTGCCTTCGTTCAATCAAAGCCTGTGGAGAAGGAAGAAGAGAAAGAGGTCTGGAAGACATGAGTCATGTACTCATTTTAGATTAGGATAGTTTCCTTTCTAAGTGTATTTCCAATGTATTCGAACTTGTGTAATTCGAAATTGAATTATGAACAAAAGAACTATCATTTACTTTTCTGAATACTAGAAATACCATATTTCTCGAATTCACCTTTATCTTCTTTTCGAGTTTCTAAAGTTCTCTTTGTATCAACTTTAATCAAGAACTTTCTAAGTTATCAAACTCATTTGACACAAATTCAAAAAAGGCCATATTTAACCTCTCCTGTGAATTCGAAAAATACAAAACATTCACAACTTGTGGAATTCGAAATATCCAAAATTCTAATCCCAACAAATTCATACCCCATGTGGATATAGAACATGTGGGAATAATTTCTAAGAACTTTATTGTACAAGGTAAAAACACATCATTTTTCTTATTCCCCTTATTCATCCCAAATTTATACTTAGCATTCTTAACTTTCTTTTCAGCCCAAGAGTCTAAACTCTCAGAAGAAGCTAAAGAAGATTGGGATAGTGAAGAAGAAGAAAAAGAAAAGAAATCCAAGAAAAGAAAGGCTCCAGCATCTTCTCAGAAACCTTCTGTAAGTTGGATTTCAAATTTCGAAGTTCTTAAGATTTCATTTCGAAATTATATAACCTTCCTTTTATCTTTTTCAGACTACTGCTTCTAAATCTCGAAAGAAGACTACGTCAAGTAAGGTCGAAAAGAATAACGAACCTTCTGACAAGAGTCCATCTGCTTCTGTGGGAAGGAAGAGTGAAGCAGATGATTCAAACACTTCAAAGAAGAAGGCAGTGAAAGGTCAAAAGAAGATTCAATCAGCTGGATCCAATGAGGAATCTCTCTCGAAGGTAAATTCGAATTTTCTCTTAAATTCAAAATTTTATAGATTTCAAATTTTGCTAATATTTATTTTCTTTCTCACAGGAAACTGCTCCGAAAAAACAAATTATACCTTCGAGAGCAAAAGAGATTCAAAAAGAGAAGAAAGCCCCAAAAGAAAAGAAAGTTCTTTGTGATTCCTCCAGGCAAAACCATTGGAGCTGTAAGACCTGATTCTCTTCTTTTTACTACCTTTTCTTAAGCTTTTTTATTTTTTTTAATTTGAAATTTCTTTTCTCCATGCAAAACTCAGAGAGTTGGCCAAAGATTTAAAGTTAAGGCCTATAAAAAACAAATCCCAAGTGGGGTTTTGGATCAAGTAAATTTTTACACTCTTTTCCTCAAGGAAAAAATAAACTTTTCTTTGTACTCATGTTTATCTGACTCCAATAATTTTCAATTTCAGATAAACATCTCTTCGAGTTCTCGAACTGAGAGTGGCACAAAAGAAGATAAGACTATTGAAAGTCCACTCCAGGCTACCTCTTCGAAGAAATCTGTTCCAAAAGAAAATTTAATGGATGATATCGAAGAGAGTAATGAAGAACAAGAAGAAGGAGAACAAGAAGTTCAATCCCCTTCTAATCCAACCAAGGAAAACTCCTCTATGGAAGAAGATCATTCAATACCTTCTCCTCAACCTACTCCTCAAGAAGAGAAGAAATCTCCAATGAAAGAGGTTTCCCGTACTCAAACAGAATCCGGAACTCCAGAAAAAGCTCCAGGTTTTTCGAGGGATTCATTTATGTCTACCCCTGTATATAATGCAACAGACCTAGATGATTGTCTCAAAGGCTTGGATGAAAATCCTTTCTTAGTCTTAGAAGTCCTCTCTGGTGAAGTTTCATTATCTTCAGCACATTCTGAAGCAACTGTTCAAAATCCTTTGAACGAAGAAGACTCTATTGAAATAGTGCTTCAAAACTTCAAGAAATTGGTTTTCGAGAAACCCATGTTGAAGACAATCCCCAAGGATTCTCATTACAAAGAAGAGATTCAGTGTTACTTAACTATTTTTGACAATAGGTTTAAAGAGTTTTCTGAATTTCGACGTTGAGCATTCAAAGAAGTGAGAAAGCTGAGTTGATGGATAAACTTCAGGATAGCAAAGTCAAAGTTCAGAAATATGAACAATCCATCAAGCATGATTTATCCAAGGTTGAAGATCTCGAAAAGGAGAATCTTCGAATTGAGGCAGCAATTCAAAAACTTCAGGAGGATGCCACAAAAGTGAAGTCACAAAAGAGTGATTTAGAAGCCACTATTTCGAGGCAGAGGTCTTCTCGAACTGAAATTCTCAACTCTATTAAAGGGATTTCGAGAAGTGTTGTAGACGTTTCAAAAGTTATTAATAATTTGGAAAAATCTGACTACAGCCTGAAGATCCAATATGAAGACCTCATGCATGACTTCGCCAAAATGAAGAATGATCCTCCTTTTTAATTTCTGTCTCTTTTCAAATTTTTAAGATGTAATTTCGAACTACTTTTTTGAGCATGGGCTCAAATTCAATTGTCCTCTGAACAATTTATTTTTCTTTATGCAAAATTCTTAGTTCTTGCAAATTTGGCTTATATTCCTTTAAATATTTCCCGTTTATTGACAATATGCGTAAATCACCAAGTAATTCTCGAATTGAATACGCATTGTTTGAAAAAACTTTCTCAATCTCGAAAGGTCCCTCCCAATTAGGTGACCATTTACCAAATCTCTTAGACTTTTTATCAATTGGTAAGATAAACTTCCAAACATAGTCACCTATTTGAAAATATTTTTTCTTAACCCTTCGATTATAATAACGGGTAAGTTTCTCCTTTTGTCTAATAATATTTTCAAGAGCAATCAATATTTCTTCATCAAGTTCATTTAATTCATCAAACATCAAATTCCAATAATCTTGAGAAGGTAACTCGAATTGCTTTTGAACTCTTATTGATTGTAAATTAATTTCAACTGTTAATATAGCATCATGACCATACACCAATTTATAAGGAGTTGTTCGAGTAGCTTCTCTTGGGGAATTTCTATAAGCCCAAAGAACTAGATTTAACGTTTCATGCCAATTTCTGGGACGTTGTCCAATATGTCTTTTGATTAAAGCAATACTAGTTTTATTAACTGCTTCAACTTGTCCATTGCTTGTGCATAATAAGGTGTAGAGGAAAGTAACTTTATTCCTTTCGGTTCAGCAAACCTAACCATTTTTTCGACCAGTAAAAATTGTTCCTTGATCTGTAGTAATAGTTTCTGGTAAACCAAATCGAAATATAATATTCTCTTCGATAAAACGAATGATATCTTCTTAAGAAACTTCTTTTAAAGGAATTGCTTCTACCCATTTGTTAAAATAATCAACTCCAACCAAAATAAATTTATGGTTTCTCGAAGAAGCTGGATGTATCATTGCAATTAAATCCAAAGCTCATCCTCTAAAAGGCCAAGGTTTTATTATCGAATGTAGTTCACTTGCTGGAACTTGTTGCACATTTCCATGCTTTTGATGTTCCTCACAAGACTTAGCAAAATTATGACAATCTTTGGTCATCGAACGCCAATAGAATAATTTCATTTTCAAAATTCATTCCATCTTCTTTCATGCTTGATGGACTCCACAAGCTCCTTCATGTACTTCGACTAAAGCTAAATATGCTTCAGTTTCTCCCAAACATCAAAGTAAATTCCCATCACTAGCTTTTTTATAAAGCTATTCACCTAAAATACAATAGTTAAGAATTTTATATTTCAAGTGTTTGTTATTAGAAAGGGAAGGATTTTGGATAAGGTTCACAATTTCTCTTCTCTAATCATTTTGACCTAGAAGATTTATATTATGGATATCGAATTCTTTCATTGGAAGTCTTTTTCTGAATACCACTGATCTTTCTCAATGTTCCAATCGAAATTCTATATCCTGAAGCTATTTGAGCCAATTCATTAGCTTAGAAATTCTGTCCTCTTGAAATATGTTCAATTTTAACTTCATCAAACATTTCCAGAAGCTTATTGGCTTGAACCAAATACTTAGCCAATTTTGGATCTAAACATTTATATTCCTTAGTTACATGTTTGATAACTAATTGGGAATCTCCTCTAATATGTACATTTCTCGAATTCATAGAAATTAATATTTCGAGACCAGCAATAAGAGCCTCATACTCTACTGCATTATTAGAACAATGATGTTTTATTTCAAACATCATTCGAGTAGGAAATCCCTTAGGTGAAATTATTAAAATTCCAATTCCTGATCCATTCTTATGTTTGGATCCATCGAAATATAACTTCCAAGGCTCTAAGCCTACATATATTGATTCTTCGATTGGAATTGAGGGATGATCAACAAAGAAATCAGCAACTACTTGTCCTTTCATTGATTTCAATGGAACAATTTTAATGAAAACTCAGTTAATGCTAATGCTCATTTTCCAACTCGACTGTGCAATATAGGTTTCAACAACATGTGTTTTGTTACATCGAAATGAGAAATTACAAATACATCATGAGGTTTAACATAGTACTTGAGTTTAATTAGTACAAGAAAAGTACAAACACAAACATAATTTTTCTATTGCACAATATCTGGTTTCTGCATCATTGAGGACTCTACTTAAATAATAAACAGCTCTTTCTACCCCATTTTCGTCCTCTTGAGCCAACATACTTCCTATAGTGGCTTCTGAAGCAGAAATATACAACTTCAAAGGTTTTGCTGGCAAAGGACGAGTCATAATCGGAGGAATTGTCAGATATCTCCTGATTTCCTCAAAGACTTGTTGATGTCATTTTCCCACTTGAAATTTTCTTCTTTCTTTAACTTCAGTAAAGGGGAAAACACTTTCGTCTTTCCTGATAAGTTTGAAATAAACCTTCGAAGAAAGTTTACTTTTCCCAGAAAAGACTGCAACTGCTTCTTTGTAGAAGGTGAAGATGCTTCTAGAATTGCCTTAGCCTTATTCTTATCAATCTCAACACCTTTTCTGTGTACAAGGAATCCCAAAATATTACCTGTAGATACCCCAAAAGCACATTTAATAGGATTCATTTTCAAACCATGCTTTCTCATTCTTTCGAAAGCTTGTTTTAAATGATCTAAATGGAAGTCTTTTGATTCAGACTTTACCACAACATCGTCTATATAGACTTGCATAAATTTTTCTATTAAATCATGAAAAATTGAGTTCATGGCTCTTTGGTACGTGGCACAAGCATTTTTGAGACCAAAGGGCATCATTACCCATTCATATGTTCCTATTGCACCAGGACATCGAAAAGCTGTTTTCAAGATATCCTCTTCAGCAATAAAGAATTGATTATAACCAGAATATCCATCTAACATACTTAAAAGTTCATTTCCTTCTGCCGAATCTATTAACATATCAGCAACCGGCATTGGATATTCATCTTTTGGGGTTGCATTATTAAGATCTCAAAAATCAATACATACCCTTAAAGATCCATTTTTCTTAATAGCATGTACAATATTAGAAATCCAATCGACATACCTGACAGTTCGAATAAACTTAGCTTTTAGAAGACGCTCAATTTCTCCTTTGATCTTCGAAACTATTTCTGGAGCAAATCTTCTAGGAGCTTGTTTCACTGGTCGTTTTTCTGAAAAAATTGGAAGTTTATGTTCAACCAGTTCTCGACTCAAACCAGGCATCTCATGGTAGTCCCATGCAAAACAATCCTTGTACTCTTTCAACAAGTCAATCATTTTCTTCTTAAATTCTCCTTCGAGATTTTGACTTACAAAAGTAGGTCTTTTCTCATCATCAGTTCCTAAGTTTATTTCTTCTAAAGGATCTTGAGCTTCCATTTTCTTAATACCTTGAGACAGAGTTTCTTCGAAACCCAAAGGGGAATCATCATAAATGCAATCCAATTTCTCGAATTCAACCCCTTGCATTTCCTGAACATAAGTTTCAACTTTCTTAATCACATTCTCAAGATACTCCTTTTCAGAATTTTTGCATCCTTCAGAAATTTCTTCAACATTTTTACTTCCAAATTCTGATGATATTTCTTCTTCTATTATTTCCTCAATAATTATTCTTCCTTCTTGCCACTCGACCTTAGCGGCCGTTATTTCATCATCATATTTGATCTGTTCAGATTCGGCTTCGAGAGCCGCTTCTACCTTCTTTTCGGCCATGTAGGTCGAAATTCGAGCCCAAAAGCTCGAACTTACTCTGGATCTGACCATTCAGAAATTTCTGCAGCCTCGAATGGGCCGACATCACATTGTAACATAAACCCACAATCAGGATTCAAACTTAGTGAATATGGTACTTTAGTAGGTACCAACATGTACTTATCGATTACCTCATAAGGCCTTACCTTCATTACCTTCTTTTCAGTACTTCTTACGTCAACAACATCTTCTTCGACATTGAAATAATTTTTATCTCCATCAACATAAATGGGCACTCCTTCCTTAGTCCACAAACATAGCTTTTGATGCATCAAAAATGGAACAACACCAACCCCATGAATCCATTCTCTTCCAAGCAACAAATTATAATTAGCCTTCGAATCAACCACAATAAACATTGTAGGCCTCATAATAGTTCCCACTGTTAATTCCAAACATAGAACTCCTTCAGATTTCGAAGTTTTCCCACTGAAATCAGTAATTATCATTTGATATGGCATCAAGTCTGCTTTAGACTTCATCAACTTCTTCATCATGAACTTGGGTATCAAATTTACTGTTGCTCAAGAATCAACAAGTACCTTTCCTACACTGACATTATTAATCAAAGCTCTGATGAACAAAGGCTTCATGTGTAATTGCATATCCTCAGTAGGTCTTTCGAATACTGCAGAATCATTTTGGCTAATTTGCTTGCCAATGTATGAATAACATATAGGTTCATCACCTATGTTATCCTCTTCATAATCCTCATCTTCTAAACCTTTTTCAAGCTCTTCTGCGTATTCAACAGGCAGAACAGAGACAATTGCACAGATGTCATCCAAACTATCTACAAAACCTGTTTTGAAATTCTCTGTCAACAAATCATCTTCATTTTCATCGAAACCTCCAATTACTTGGAAAGATGGTTTCTTCTTCACCACTTGTGCATATGAAGGATGATTCAAGTTTGCCTGAACTTGAATTACTTGTGCATTCTTTGCTTGAATTGGCTTGGGTTTTTTTATTCTTCTCACTCATCAGATTTGTTTTTCCTGCTCCTCGAAAGCAGCCTTTCTCATTCTCTGTGCCCTTCTCCATTGAGTCTTCGTCATTGGCGGCCTGTTACCGTGATAAGGCCTTTGCTGGTGTGACATCCTTCTACCCCAACTACTATTACAGTCATCAAGTTGAAATATAGGGAAAAGTTATGGTCCTCATCGGGTAAAAAGGTTCACATTTCTCTCTTTAAACATCTATTTAATTCAAAGTCAACTAAATTTAAACAAAAGGTAAAATTAATGCTTTTCAAAAACTAAAATATTAAATATCAACATCATAAAAATATGTCTCGGCCATGTAAGTCCCTTAGAAATAATTTTCCAAATCTTTACAAAACAAAATAAAAACACAATATCCTAGACTCTAAGTCCCGATGTCACATATATCAGAGTGAGACCCCTTGCTTTCAATACTCGACACATTGAGTGACATATTCATCACCTATAAAATAACCACAGAGAGTATGGTAAGGAAAAGAACACATACTCATACATGCAATGCCGAAGGCTACCCTGTCCCCACCCAACACATAATCATCATCAATAATCACATCACATAATCATCATCAATAATCTCATTCCACACTCTTTACACTTTACACATATAAGTTTCTCATAAATATAAATTCACATTCTACACAATCATAAAATGCCATATGATAGTGCACTAATGACCTTAGTGACCAGAGATTGTTACTCAATTTTGGACCTTAATGACCTTAGTGACCAGAGATTGTTACTCAATTCACATTCTCATAAAATGCCATATTTACACTTTACCAGAGATTGTTACTCAATTTTGGAGTCTTCAAGTTTTAAGCTTAATGACCTTAGTGCACTAATTTGGAAATATCTAGAGTTTTAGGTGTCCAATTAAGATGATTCTACTTCTATTAGAAAGTTAAGATCCAGGGCTTCAGTTTGATATGCTATATGATAGTATTCCGAGCTTGTTTGCACCCTTCACAGACACATTCTTTTTCAGGCGAGAAAGCTGTCAATACCTGATAATCGATTACCAGGGGAGCTGTAATCGATTACCACCCCACCTACTCTCTGGTTATCGATTACAAGCCCCTTGTAATCGATTACCAGCAACTCAAATTCACCCAACGCTGCCCAGAAAGCCCTGTAATTAATTACAGACGGCTGTAATCGATTACCGGCGGCGCGAGATGACAGTTCTTGCGATTTTTACCCCTTTTAAAACCCTTTTCTTCAATCCCTAATCAATCCTCAATGTTTATAATTCAATCCAACACGTTTTCACTGAACAATTTGGTGAAATCATCAATCTTTACTACAAATTATCACATCTAATCCATTATGGTTCCTCATCTCTAAACCCTCATTTAACCCCTTTTCGCTATTCTTGCTACCATTACTCAATTCATCAAGAATATCACGTTTATACATCAAACCAATCACATTCCAAACACACAACACCAGATTCACAGATAAATTCTCAAATTTAGAATTCTTAGAGGGTCTTATGATTGCCCATCACTACCCAAGCACCCCAACATACACATATAAGCAGCACCCTTTCCCCCTCGTACCTTAGAGATGACAATCCCAAAAGCGAATGGTGGCTCCCTCTTACTGATCTACTCTGCAGCACCTTCTCCTTGTGGAGTCGTTTCTCCCCTCCTTATGGTTTTGCTCTCTGAAGTTTTAAAAAATAAGGATTAGGGTGAATTGGTAACCCCTCCTTACTTAAATACTTAACTGGGTTGGGCCCACCCTCAACCCACTCATTCTTATTTTATTAAATAATATTATTCCTAATAAAATATTAATAATACTATTATTTATTTCTCTTATTTAATTAATTAATATTATTAAAAATAATAATACTATTATTACTTCCTTTTCTTTTATTTTATTTATTCTAGAAATTTTAGGATGTTACAGCTGGAATCCTTGGTAATTGTATTGAGGTTTGGGATATCCAGGACGAATCCATTTATTTGGAGGAACAGTGGAAGGTGGCACAAAAGTTTGAGGTTTCCCAGAAACTTGGAAATTTGAGTGCATAGGTTGCTTTCCCTTATTCATCACTTTCACTTTTGGAGGCATTTTCTCTTCTGAAATCAAACTGGATTTCGAGATCCAACCCCCATAAGCAGGATTCACCTTTGTTTGTTTATTCTCATTCTTTTGGCTCTTCACAGCCACTGTCTGATAATGCCTTTTCATTTCAGAATCTCGAAAGGCTTTAGCAGCTGATTTATCCAAAACTGCATGACATCTAGGACATAGTTCAATCGAAGCATCTTCAAGCTTCTTTCTATTCAGAAACTCAATAAGTGATTCTCCCCCTTTAGGAAAAACATCTCGAAGTTCCTGAACTTAATCAACAGCCATCTCAGTGACTTCCTTGACAGAATTTGAATCCTCCACTTCGACCATGTTAATGCTTGCAAGTTCTGCATAGTTAGCATTCACTTGAAGTGGGTCAGAATCGATCTTCATTGCCATTGGAGTTTTTTCCTCAAATTTCAATCTCCCTTGCTTAATAGCTTCTTGAATAATATCCCTGAAACGAACACAACTATTAGTCCAATGTCCATAAGTATGATGATACTTACAATACTTTCGACCTCTTCTCTGTTCTTGAGAAGGAATCTTGTGATCATCACTTAGAATTATTTGTTTGTCTTTAACTAATATATCGAAACTTTGATCAGCTTTCGAAATATTGAAACCATAATTTTTCTTAGAAAATTTATCCTTTGTATCATTATTAGTATTTCCATATGGTTTCTAAGATTGACAAACATAAGGAGTCCCTGGATTAAGTTCTGCCACATGAACATCATTATCTTCTAAGTCATATTCGAAGTCACTATCATCAGAAACTTCTAGATATGCTATTTTATCTTTTCTGAAAACCTTTTCAGGTTTCCTGAACCTTTCTTTTTCTTTCTTAAGATGTTCGATTTGCCTTACTTTATCAGCTAATTTGGCAATATCTCTAAGTTGTTGATTGATCAACTTCTTACGAATTGAATAATCCAAACCACCAGCAGCCATTTGGACTAACTCATATTCGAGAATTTTAGTAAAACATCTTGCTTTCATTTGTCTAAATCTATTCAAATAGTCATCTATTGACTCATTTGATGATCTCTTAATATTGACTAAGTCCATAAGAGTAACCTTAGTTTCCCCTCTAAAGAATTGTTCATGAAAACTTCTTTCTAATTGATTCCATGAGTGAATCGAATTAGGGGAAAGGGTTGTAAACCAAGTGAAAGCATTCTTAGTTAAGGAACTACGAAAATACTTCATTTTCAATTCCTCATTATTTGCCAAATCACCTGCTTCGATTTGGTATCGAGCAATGTGTTCGACAGTGGATTCTCCTACTTCACCAGAAAACTTAGTGAATTTAGGAACTTTCCATCCCCTTGGTAACTCAGTTTATAAGACCATTTGAGTAAAAGGAGATACTACATAGGGATGATTTGCAAATCCTACATTAAACCCATGTCTGTTTAGGACTTGTTCGACAATTCCAACAATATTTTGTTGCCCCCCTAAGTTATTTGCTCTTATCCTTTCCAGAATTTCATCAGCATTCTGATTTCTGTTTAGAATAACTCTAGGAGCATTTTCTTCCCTATTTCCGAATGGAATAATAGGATTTGGTATTTGATTATTTTGATCCCCTTGATTTACTTGAGGATTACAATTAGCCACTTGTCTTACAATAGGGTCTGCAGGTGCTCCAAACACATCTGCGATCCTTTCCATTTGCCTAGCCAACAAATTATAATTAGTATTTGTTGTTTGTACTAATGGATTAAACATTGTGGCCATTTGTTGTGTCAACATATTTATCATTTCATGATTGCTTTCATCCATTTGTTGCCTTAAAGTTTGTAAAGTAGAATTAGTAATGGATGAAGATGAACTTCCTAAAAATGGATTAAAAATGGGTCCACGGTTTGCAAAAGGAACCGTTGTTGGACCAACTGTTGACATTGTTGGTTGTGCCATCCCAGAACAAGGCACGAAAACAAAAGGTAATCCATACATTGGATAGCCATTCTGGGGTGCAGAGACATTATTAGAAACAGGGATAGTAGGTATAACTTGATGATAAGTGTAAATTATGTGATATTTTCCTATGTTTTTATTACACTTATCAAGGCTAAAATGGTAATTTATGCCCCAAAATAATCCCTTTTTATGAATAATTGTAATAATTGTAATTATTTGGTTTGAATTTGAATTTGATGCTATTTTGATTAGAAATTTGTTATTTTGTGCAGATTTATGGAAGATTTGAAATAGAAGAGAAAATAGCATTAAATGGGGAGATTGTTTGCAGATTTGAAGTTTAAATGAGGATAAAATAAAGATGAGATCAGCAGCCAGTTAAACAAAGGATCCTGTGGATAACTTTCCCCAATTTGAATTCAAGTTCAAATAAATACAAAATCAAGCCAGAAAAGGGAAACAAGGAAAACCAATCAAGCAAAGGCAAGATCAGAAAGAGATCAAGTGGATAAATGAGGAATTGAAGAAAGTCTACAGCGTGTTTCATGCTTCATCTGCGCTTAGCGCAGGTGAAGCGCAAATCACGCACCAGCTTTTTAAATTCAAATACAAATTGATCTCTTCCAGATTAAAATTAGGGTTTTCCTTAGTTTATAAATAGTACCTTTTGCACAGATTTAAAGGTTGTTTTAGAGGTTTTTGGAGAGTACAAAGGAGAGAGGCATAGAATAGAAAGATAGACGCACAGGGATTGAAGAAGGTGACAGATTCTTCAGTGGTTGGTGATGGCTACCATGAGTAGCTAAGCTCTCCAGTAGGATTGGATGTAGTGGATTCAATCCCCAAGTGTATATGAATTCTCTTGTTTTTAATTATAAATCCTTATTTTTAATTATATCGGTACTTTTATGTTGTTCTTAATGCATTACTTCCGCGCGTGCGCCGGAATCGTAGGCTAGTGATCAGGATAACACATAATGAGATTTTCGGCTAGTATTAGAGTTTAGGGGAGCCTAGACATAGGAAACCTAACCTCCGATTGCTAAAAGTACTCAATAATTATATAGAAATATAGGTGGAATCTGATGATTGAATTGTTTTGGTGAGTGACAGCCCGTTCATAGGAGCATCTATAGGAACATATAGTTAATTGATAGTAACATAATTGAAAGTTAATTGTATGTGAGGGATAAACGGGATCTTGTGATTGATGGGGTAGTGACAGCCCTTGAATGAAGAGCGTTTATAGGGAAGTACAATTAATGGACGGTTCAAACAAACGGAACAATAATTAATTAATTAAGAGCTTAATGAGTCGAGGGTAATTTGTCGCTTGGGAGAGCCCGCATGGATTATCTTTGAGTAGTAGGCTACTAGTAACTCAGGGTTTTATCAATTCAGTTTGGCTAAGGTATAATTAATAACAAATTTATAATTAAAAGAAGGGATTCACATGCATAAGAGGTGCGAAGAAGCGAAGTCCAATCTTAATCCAAGTAAATCTATCTTCCCTTATTTTATTGCTTACTTTTCTTGTTGCCATTTAAATTCCGCACATTAATAATTCTCTTAAAAAGTTGCTCACTTGGTAACTCGATCACTAAAATCTTGCAAAGTGAACTGCTCCCTGTGGATACGATACTTTATACTTACTATTATACTGCTGAACTTTTGGTACGCTTGCCAAAATTTCATCACTTGACTTACACCTGGATTTTCTGGTAAAGTTGTAGAGGTCCCTGGGTCCCTATTAACACTACTATTTCCATTAACCCCATTATTATCATTATTATTCACAGACTCATTAGCCTAGGGTGGTGAACTTCCAAATTGGTAGTTGTATCCCTGTTATTGTTTCCACTTCCTACTTGTCTTGCATTATTAGCCATTTGAACAGATATTGTTCTACCACTTCTCAAACGCATGCAAGATCAGTTTTTCAAAATATCATAACACACACTACTTTTTGGCAATTTTGTCCCACCGGGTGTGCCAATTTGTTTGTGGTGATAAAATCTAATCTCGAAAAATTACTTTTATCACTTTTGATTCTAAGAACAATCTGGGAACTAGAATCAGATCCTCTTACGGGACTCTTTTAAAAAGTAGGTTTATAGTGTTCTGATTTACAGAATTTGTAAAATACTTTTTTTTTCCATAATTCGAATTTCACAAATGACGGAATTGGAATTATTTGATTCGGAATTTCTTCAAAAGAACTTATTCCTCAAAGTTTAGAACAAATTGATACAGAATTTCATCAAACAAAGTTCTAAATCGAATTTTTGAAAATCAAAGAGGAATCAAAATTTTAAAGAAGTAAGAATAGAAAAGTTTGAAAGAAAGAAAATTATACTGAATGTAAATGGCAGAATGTAAATTGCAGGATGTAAATTGCAGAATGTAAATGGCAGAATGAAACAGAAAAAGAAAATCAAATTGTACGAACAATTGCATTAATGAAAATGGATGGGTTCATCACATACTATTGGTCCTTGTAACCTGTTTATCGCTGCAAGCTTGGACGTGAAAGGTGTTTCAGAGTTTTAAGTATAAGTGATTTGCCAACCTCTATTACATAGAAAGTTCACCTATTTATAGATTTCTAGCCCTAACGGCTAACTATTGTACAATTTACACATCATCTATCCCTATGTGTTGGCAGCATGCATGTCTGCCACGTTTTCTGCTAACCAGAAAACTGCTTTTAATCCTTGCACTTTTCAAAGTACTTCCACTAGGATGTTGCCATTTGTCCTTGATAAGCAAACCTCTGTAACTTCCAGTAACTGTTTTCTTCTGTCTCCTGTTTTCTCGAAAAGATCACTTCTTTATTCAGAAATCTTCTAAGTCTTCAGATATCTTGTCTTCGAGTTTCTGCTTTCTGTAACTCGAAATCCTGCTCTTCGATTTCTCAAAATCTTCTTTCTGGAATTCTGACTTCACGTACTCGAAAATTCCTTCATCTTTGACACTTTGCTTTTTTTGTTGACATTTGACTTCATTAAGTATTTCTTGATTTCGAGATTTAATTGCATTCTTTTGTATACCACGTGTCAAGCTCCTTTTGGCCGACTCAAAGGTCATGAAGACCACCGGCCACCATCCATTCGACCTTATTAATGAGAATTCTTCTCATTGGACATTTGTAGTGGTTTCATTTATGAACCTTCAACCCTTTTTACTCCTATAAATAGGGGTTCCATGTGGATTCAATCTTCAAACCTTCTCATTCTCCTTATTTCTTAACTCCTTCGAAGAATATGAAGAAGTTTATTTCTTTGGATACTGTTTACAATCCAATCTAGAATGATTTCATTTTTTATAGGATTGACGAAGTGGCCAAAGTTATAGGCTTTTTCAACCTTTCTTTTTGAAGGTTCTCTTTTGGATTGAACGTAGTAGCCAATTAAAATTCCATTTCTAAATAAATGACCTCTATTAGTTCCCCAAGTACACGTTCATTTCTAACCAAAACACCAAGGTGATTCGATCAAGCCAACAATGGATTCTTTCTGCCTTAGCTCAATCAAAACTTGTGGGGAAGGAAGAAGAGGAAGAGGCTTGGTAAGCAGGAGTATGACTCCTTATAGATTAGGATAGTTTCCTTTTTAATGTGTAAAGCACATAGGATAGTTTCCTTTCTAACATGTATTTCCAATGTATTCGAACTTATGTAATTCGAATTTGGATTATGAATAAAAGAACTATCCTTTACTTTCTGAGTATTAGAAATACCATAGTATCGAATTCACCTTTGTCTTTTCGAATTTATGAAATTCCCTTTCTATTATCTTCAACCAAGAACTTTCTTAGTTATCAAACTTATTGTCAAACTCAAAAAGTCATCTTTTAACGTTTTCTATGAATTCGAAAAGTATAAAGAAAGAGATACTTGTGGAATTTGAAGTATTAGAATTTCAAATCCATTTAAATTTAATTTACCATGCTCATGACAATATGAATGAGACAAGGTTCCAACAATCAAGAACATAAAACATACAAGTACACTTTAAAGCTTTTATGTCATCTTTTGTTGGTTAGATATCTTACATACTTTTCTCATTCCTTCATGCATCATACTTTATCAAACAATCACAAGCACAATCACCATATAACAAACAAATTTCCAAGGCTACAATAGCCATGAAAACTAAATATACGCCATGTATAGAAGACAAGTTCATTTCAATCATTCAATTAAATAAATTAGCATACTTTATGCCAAGAATCACAACAATCATTTAGTAATTTAATAACACACTTCTCTTACCTTTCCCATCTTAAGGTCGTGGCATATAGACATGTCAAACAAAAGGAATAAGGGTTAAGGCATATCTTGTGCCAGCAAGGGGTGCAAGACACAAAAAGCCCATCATTGAGGAGTTGACTTCCCTTGCATGGGCCAACATTGACATTTCCACTTAAGGGTTAAGGCATCAAGACTCATATTTGATAATTTTCTTACTTAGTTTAATTCTTAATTTTCCTAATAGGCCATAAGATCGAGATAGTTTTAGCTGTAACATCACAATTTTAGCAAAACTATTTCATAATTCAAATAGGGCTAGAAAGGAATTATTGTAAGAAGGAAATAGGAAAGATGGGGTAAAAGTTTGTGGGAATGGCTAGGAATGGGAACCTGGAATTCCCATTTTGGGGCATTTTCACTCAAACGAGAATACCCTCACTTGAGAAAAATATCAGAAAAAATGAGGGAAACACAGTTCTGGTTTTTTCGCTTAAGCGAGGACGGCCTCGCTCAAGTGAGAACCTCCTCCCTCGAGTGAGAATAACCTCGCTCAAGTGAGAATGTGGCAGCATCAGGGGATGCTCTCTAGAGTAATTTTTCATAAGCGAAATTGTATTTTGCTTAAGCAAAATTACCCCAAATTTAGGTGTTGCTCTTTGGATCATTCTCACTCAAGCGAGAAGACCCTCGCTTGAGCGAGAACGCGACAACAAGTCACTTTTCCCTTCTCGCTCAAGCGAGAAGTCTTGCTTGAGTGAGAATGCGCATATATCATTTTTAAGAACAAATTCAGGGTCATTTGACACCAAATCAAAACATTTTCTCTCAACTCTCTTTTGTGCCCTAGAGGAGGAACGTGAAGGGAAGAGGAAGCTTGGGAGTGTCAGATCAAGGAAGAAGGAGGCTAAGGAAGCTCAACTCATCCCCTCAACACCTCTATTTTCTTCTCTTGAGGTGGGTGTGGTTCACCCACTCACTTTCCATCATGTGAAGTTCCCGAATGATCTCCTTTCTCCTTTCCTTTTCTTCTTTACTTGCTTGTGATTGATTGAGGTTAATCTAGGTCGGGTTTATGGATGTATTGGTGTTAATTACTTGATTAGTGGTTTAACTCTAGGTTGTAGAGGTTAGGGTTTCCTTGAGGTATTGAGAAGGAGGTTTTGTATGTCATGAAATTATCATTTAGCATATATAAACATGTATACATGCCATGACTCATGCTCCCACGTTTTTGAAAAACCCTAATCATGTACAAAATGTTTTTCATGGGCCTTTGGCTAAGAGGAATTTCATGGGTCTCCGGACCAAAGAGGAACGAGGACTCTCATGGACCTCTCGGCAAGAGGAAAATGGGATCCTCACTGAGGTTAATAAAAAGGCATTTTGATTCTTGAATGATAATAACAACTTAATGAGGATGTCCAAGGACGACGATCCTTGGCCACAAAATTATGAGCGCTCAGATGACGTAACAGTGGAAAGACACCCTTGCTGTGGGTTTGACACCTGAGGTACAGTTAAGGTTGACTGCATGACTGCACTGGTGGTTTTCCACTAGAGGAATTTCTATGTGCATTGCTTGACTGCCTAGTAGATTTGTGATGTATACCCAAACATGTATCTACATGTGCTTATGTTGCATTTCCATTTGCCTATTTCCGCCACATTGTATGTATGATTCACACTCACAGGTACGTAAGTCTCACCACACGTTGTGGATTTCATTTTAGATGTGCAGGATGTTCTAATCAAAAGTAATGTCGAACGACTTGGAGACTCAACGGTGGATTGGTCCTCTGGGTGGCTTGTGTTGCCTCCTTAGGGAGACTTTTGGAGTATGTGTGTATAGCTATAGGTTATATTGTGTTGATTTGTAATATTGTATTTTAAGCCACTAAGTGGTATTTAAACTGCAATTCTTGAGTTTTGTATGGATGACTTTCGCTTATGTAAACATTGGATTACTTAAGCAATTTCATGTGGTTGATTATATCTCGATATCGATAATGGCGTGAAATAATTTCATAAATTTGGGAATAGTGCTTCCAATGGGCATTATTCTTGAATTCAGAAATTTAGAAAGTACATATTTTCCTCCTTACTTTTCCTTAAGGAGGAACTTTTCTATAAGGCTTAGGATAGGCTTGGGTTGTGCTCTCAAAGAACCAATAGGATAGTTTAGCAATAAAATGTATTTTCCTTTCTTTTTCCCACTCATGAACACTCCCTTTAGGCTATAAAATAGAGTGGGTCTCCTTGTATAACTTTTTAATCAAAGCTCTTAGCTTATTTCCCTCCTCTTGTGTGAGTTGATAAGGCTTGGTGGTTCTTGCTTAAACAATGATGGATCTCATCTGGCTCCATGAGCTAGTGGCGATTATGTACTAAGACTTATCTACAAAAGGGGTTGCCTTCTTCAGTGGCGTCTTCCTCATCTTCAATACTCTCCATTTTCTAGTTCAATTCTTCTTTGTTCATTTAATTTGATTTCATAGTTGTTGCACATACAATTTCATGCACTAATTCTTGCTTGCTTAGTTCATATCTAGATCTGTACCCATACTGCTATCAATCTCCCTTTTAGTTACACTTTTTGTTCCATTAAGAGTTCAATTTTCTTCTCCCTCCTTACCAAGAGTTTTCTCTTTGTGAAGATGATGAAGGTGTTGTTGAGGAAATGACATGAAAAGTCAAGCCACCAACCCTAGAGTGACAAGAATGGTAAGAATCTTTGTCATCACCCTTCCGGAAAAAATTAATTGTTAAAAGCAGAGAACGGTGAGTCGCCACTAATTTTATTTATGGAAAAATTAAATAAAACCTTTAAAGATGTGGTCTACGTAAACCGAGAAAGGTTTGGGAGTCAGTTATGCACAGCGAAGGGTGGAGATTGAACCTCACAGCACCCCTGATACATCCACATAAAAAGTGGTTACTTTAATTTTAATTGTGCAAATTATTTTTGAGCTTTCAAATATTTATTTACCCCAAGTTAGAAAATTATTTTGAGAAAAATCAAATTATAATTTTATTTACAAGAATGAAATTGCAAGTTATTTACAAGGGTAAAATTATGAAAATTATTAATTTGACTTGACAGTGATAATTCATGCTCCTACGTATCCCCTAATGCAATGGGGAACTCAAAAGTCACAATTTTTTCTAAAAAATATTTTATTGGTTGATGGATTTTAATTTTTTAGAAAAAAAAAGATTTGAATGCTCAAGGTAAAAGAGAGAAGCAATACATTTACTCTTACAATAATTTTAACAAATAGAGACCTCATAAGCGATACATCAATCATTGAAAATCATTGCGTGTAATTTTATTTTAGTCAAATTTTTTAATTATTATTTTTTTATTTCTTTTATATTAACTTATAAAAGTGCATGAACTACAAAATATTTACAGGATAGTTTTTAAGTGAGATAATATTTACTAAAAAAGACATAAATAAAACCAACAAAATATTTGTTTCTTTTAACATTTCAAATATGATATTTACTTACAAGATCACAATTTTTTAAACAAACACTATATATTTCAACAAATTATATGAATTTTAAATCAAACATTTATAAGAAATAAGATAAAATTTATATCCACAAATATTTACTATGACATAGTTAGAACTTAGCATGATAAAATTATAATATTTTATATTAAAAAAAATATTAAATTTTAAATCACACACCATATTTACAATGATATAGCTACTGCACACAATTATTTTACATTCAAAAAAATATTTATAATTAAAAAAAACCAAATAATTTAAATAATTGTCACATGAGTCAACATATATTTACAAAAGAGATACAAAATTGTGGTCAAAAATGCAATGAAAGAAATGAGTTATAAAATGAAACAAAAAATACAATATGTGTGCAATATAAATTAAAATAATTGAGATCGGCATCATTTATCATTACATAAATTTAAAATGAAATATATTTTTTTAGACTATTATTGAACATTTTCTAAAGTTAAAGTTAGCAAATATTAACAAAATTATATGAAATCTTGATTGCAATAAAATAAGATTTAGATTTACTCAAGTACAAAAAATTCTTACAAAGTGACATGAGTGTTAATGATAAGATGACATAAATATTTACAAGAACACAATTTTTTTTACTTTTTGTTTGGCATGAAATTCTATTAAATATTCACAATAATATTTTTAAAACACGTAAAAATGTGAATATGACATATACTATTTTTAATTTTTTTACTTTTAGATAAAGGTAAACATGAAATTCATAAACACCAATTATATATAATGATGCCATGATAAAATATAGGTAAAATATGCCTCTAAAAAACATCATTGGCCCAAAACAAACAGAAAACACACCAATTTAATACATTAAAAAATAATACATAAAAAAATATTAGGCCTTAACTTATCATCATATATAGGAACATCAACACATAAAGACATTACCAAAAAGATAGAACATTAAATATTAACAGCTATATTTTTATATTTCCATTATTTTTTATTATTCTTTGTTAATAATCACTTATTTAATTTTAGCACATTTCATGTAATTTCACCTCATTAGGAAAGAAACACCAAGACACTCGATTCATCTTAACAAAAAGAAGGGGGCCAATTATGGCTAGCCAACAAACACCCATTCAGCTAAAAGGATGAGATCCACTAGTGATGGCAATTGGTACCCTCTAGGCAGGTACCATAGTGCATGTCTTCATACCTGCGCTTTTAAAAAAAAACTTGTATTTGCACCCATATTGGTGTGGGCAGTAACTTTAATGCTCGTCCCCGTACCCGTTGGCACTTATGTGTTCATATCCGCGCCCGTTACCCGTAATTTAGTTAGGTGAAAATTAATAACTCACTAAAAAATATTAATTAAAGAAAATTAACTCAATTAAAAAATTACTTCAAAATCATCCAAACATAATTACTAAATATCAATGACATAACAATTTAATTAAATCGAAACACAATGTATTAATATTCTAAAACAGAACACGTGATCTAGTGTCCAAAATTTTTATTAAATATTACAATATATGTTCACATCACACTATTTTATAAACTTGGATATCACGTGTTAGCATTCTCCGTGATATGCAAAAAAAATTATTATTAACACTAATTAGTCATATATTTAAAGTAAAAAACTAAAATATGTAGTTTTAAAAATATATTTTTAATATGTAATATTATATATATCTATATCAATTTTAAAACATGTATAAATTAGATATTTAGTAAAATCATCTATATATTATATATTTGGTATATATTTTAAATAATTATATGTATGAGTGCGTGTGTGGGGCGGGCTGGGCATCATAGTGCCCGTACCCGCGCCTGTACCCATTAAAAAGTTGGACTATTGTTTGTACCAGCACTCATACCCAATTTGTGGATTTTTACCCTGCCCATTGCAGATAATTTTTACGGATACCCATAGGGATTGTGCTCAATTGCCATCCCTAAGATCCACAAAGCAAACTGATAAAAAAAAGGCACCAAATTAAAAACACGCGCAATAGGGACAAAGGTTGTAATCTGGATAAGACTCACGCACTGTGGTAGCGGGACCGCAAGGATGTGAGGGCAGCGACAAAAGAGGTGACTCGATTTGGGTGTGGTTGCTGCACATTACTGTAATGGTGGATAGGGTATTTGCGGTTTGGATCGATTTTGAGGTTAAAACCACAATCCAATTATTGCGGTTTTATCATTTTATCATCTGATTGGTTTTGATATTTTTCAAATACAATCCAACCCAATCCAATTTAAACTTGATGGAATTAGACCGACTAACTTGTTTTTAAAAGAAACAATAAATATTAGATAAAAGTCATAAATTATGAAACAATAGTAATATTTTTATTAGAACTTATATTTATTAAAATAAATATAAATTATAAAAAAAAGACATGAGACATGAAAACTAATGTAAGACTGATTTTAAAACAATATATTCATAGAATATTAATATAATATTATATAATAAAATCATAAAAAAGTACATTAGTAAATATAATTTTTATAAATATATGATTATTTTATAAGTAATATATGTATATAACTTCGGTTTGGATTGGGTTGGATCGGTTTTCAACCTAGGATCCGAAACCAATCCAATCCAATAAAAAAAATTGGTTTTTGCTATTTCTATTTTTTGGATTTCGGTTTTTTGGTTCGATTTATGCTGTTTGCATTGGATTAGATTGGATATGAACACCCCTAAAGGTGGTGATGGTTTGCGGACATGAAAAAAGGTGGCGCCTGTGCAACCGGGGACGGTTTTGATGGTGGTTCTGGGGTATATCGAGTGTGTGACAACCCTTCTACCCCAACTCTTATATAATCAACGAAGCGGAAGATTAGGAAAATAACGAATCTGCATTGGGTAAAAAGGTTCACATTTCAACTCAATTAAAACCTCAATTCTTTTCAAAGTCAACTTATTCAAAATAGAAGTTGGAGTCAAAAGGTTTTCAAAGTAAATAAAATATTGCTACCTCAAAAGTTAAGAGTAAAACATCATTCTTAGCCTTATAAGACACTTAAAATGTTTACACAATCTCTCCAAAATAGAAATATAAAATAAACTCCCACTACTAAGCCTGATGTCACATGTAAGAACGACACCCATCAACTCAATACTCGGCACCTAAGGTGCCATCGTCATCACCTGTAAATAATAACCACAGATAGAAACGGTGAGGAAAAGAACACCATCATACATACACATAGGAGACTACCATATCCGACCCTCATGAAAAACAGATCATCATATAACGCTAAGATCAAATGTAAAACATAATCATCATCAGCATATACACCAACAACACATCATCAAGAGCACCACAATCAGCAGAAGCCCGAGGAGCAGCACAATCATCAGGAGAGCAGAGAAGTAGACGCGCGTAGCAGCAAGATCATCAATACGCAGAATAGCAAAGAATCATCAGCATCATCATACTCATCATTATATCATATCATCAACTCATCATTATCATCAATATCATCATACTCATCATAATTATCAATATCATCATTTCATCATGTTCATCATAATCATCTTATCATCATCACCATCATGCACCTCCCTGAGTTGTACTTCACCCACTCTAGGCTTGTACACCTCAGGTACCATATTCAATTACATAATCAATACTCATCTCCCTGAGTTACACTCAGGTACCATAATCACCAACACAATCAATACTCACCCCATAATCACCAACATAATCAATAGTCACCTCCCTGAGTTACACTCAGGTACCATAATCACCAACACAATCAATACTCACCTCCCTGAGTTACACTCAGGTACCATAATCACCAACATAATCAATACTCACCTCCCTGAGTTACACTCAGGTACAACATTCACCAACATAATCAATACTC
The DNA here is from genome assembly GCA_026901365.1 of Sesbania bispinosa. NCBI lineage: Eukaryota > Viridiplantae > Streptophyta > Magnoliopsida > Fabales > Fabaceae > Sesbania > Sesbania bispinosa. The sequence continues at coordinate 90,514 of QLOH01001043.1, forward strand.
ACCTCCCTGAGTTACACTCAGGTACAACATTCACCAACATAATCAATACTCACCTCCCTGAGTTACACTCAGGTACAACATTCACCTTCCCTGAGCTACACTTCACCCCTTATTGGGCTTGTGTATCCCAAGTACAATCACCTCCCTGAGTTACACCCCACCCCTCACTGGGCTTGTGTATCTCAAGTACAATCACCTCCCTGAGTTACACCCCACCCCTCACTGGGCTTGTGTATCTCAGGCACAACATCATATATATACTCAAACATCATTTACAACATAAGGTTAATTAAATCATCATCACCATTATCACCTCCCCGAGTTATACTCAGGTACACTATTCACCTCCCCAAGTTATACTCAGGTACAACACCAACATCATCATCATCAATCATTCTCATCATGGTTCATCATAAATATCACCACTCATCATCATCATAATCATTTAATAACATCATTCATCATCATCCAAAATCATCATAATTATCACTAAATATCATTATCATCATAATAACACAATCATCATTAGTCACATTGCATATTATGCACACCAAAACATCATCAATCACATGGCATATTCACCAATCTATGCACACCCAATCATCATCAATCACATTGCATATTCACTGATCATTATGCACACCAAATCATCATAAACATCGTTAATCACCATCATCATGATCATAACACTCATCGCATGTTCAATGCATCATTATATCATCATTATCACAACACACATTATATGCTCAATGCATCAATATATAATCATTATACACCCCATACATCATACACTCAATACCCAATATATCATCATCACACATCTCATACCTCATCATCATAAACTCAATACCTCAATACATCATCATCATGAACTCAATACATCATATATCATCATCAAAATCATTACATCAATACATCATCATCATACATCTCAAATTATAAACATCTAACATCACATGGGATATTCATATCATCACACTCACATCACAATCAATGTATAAACATAGGATATCACATAAGATATTCACATCACAATACTCATATCACAATTAATACACTCTATGCATCCAATTTAATTTCATCAATAAAACCTCAAATATACAGCTACAGTGAGAACTAAACATCTCCCAACCCAGACTTAGTATCGACGATCCAACCGTTCATAAGGAAGAACCAGATGTTCCAGACCAGCTGTCAAAATTTCAGCCCGATCCAACGGTGCACGAATCAGTAGTTGCTGTTTTACAGTCGCTGCTCTGTGTAAAAATGGGAATGATTTTCCTCTAGTGCGAACTAAATATCTCCTAACCCAGACTTCGTATCGACGATCCAACCGTTCATAATGACGAACCAGAATTTCCGAACAAGCTGTCAAAATTTCAGCCCGATCCAACGGTGAACGAATCTGTAGTCGCTGTGTTTACAGTCGTTGCTCTGTGTAAAAACGAGAATGACTTTCCTCTACCCTCTTCTTCAATCCCTACTCAAATCCTCAAGTTCCTAATTCAATTAAACTCATTTTACCGATTAAATTCACTGAAATCCTCAATCATCCCTATGAATTACAATAAATTTAACATCTAATCAATTAGGGTTTCTCATCTCTAAACCCTTATTTAACCCTTTTTCGCTATCCTCACTGCCATCACCCAATTCATCAGGGTCATCACATGCATACATCAAATCAAACACATTCCAAACACACAACACATGATTCACAGATAAGTTCTCAAATTTAGAATTCTTATAGGGTCTTATGGTTGCCCTCACTACCCAAGCACTCCCACATGCACTATAAGCAGCACCATTTCCCCCACCGTACCTTGAAGTGAAGATCGAACAGCAAGAAAGACTTTTCTTGATTCTTGATGATCACTCTGCAGCAACCTCCTCTTGATACTTGGTTTCTCCCCTCATTAGCGTTTCGCTCTCTGACGATTATACGAATAAGGATTAGGGTGAAGTGATAACCCTCCTTACTAGAATGCCTAATTGGGTTTGGGCCTACTCTCAACCCCCTCATCTTCTTTTTTTTTAAAATGAAGTAGCTTTATGGATAAAACTAATAATAATATTAATCTTATTATTTATTCATCTATTTAATTAATTATATCCTTTACTTATTTATTTTATTTAATTAATATTTTAATTAATAAAATTTAGGATGTTACAGAGTGTGATTGGGTGGCGGATCTGGTGGTAGGAATTCACCGTTACTGGTCGTTGGTTCTGGTGATGGGAGATATGTGATTTGGGTTTTGTGGAAGGCCAATTTAAATAGAGGAGGAGATTATTGGAACGCTGTAGTGCTTGGTGCCTGTCTGCGATGGTTCAAAAGTGGTGGAGTGGTGGTTGATTCTGGTGATAAGTATTGAATTTGTGCAAGAAATGAGATTGTGGTGGTGGGGGCGGTGGTCTGCTATGCTGGTAGGGGTTCGCTGTCTAGGTAAGCTACCAGTAATGGCGGGGGAGAGGATGAGAAATGGAATGAGGGGATGGCGGTTGGTCAATGGAAGTCTGGGATTGAACTTTCCGGGTTAGATAGATGGTGTCTACCCTACAGATTGAAGGAGATTATGGCTTTATAATGATGGAGGGGTTTTGGGACAAAGGGGCTACTTGTGTGTTGGCAGTAGGTCCTCCTGCACATGGTGAGTTACAAGATGCTTAATAAAAGATGAGACGGGTGATAGAGTAAGGCAAAGAGGACCTGAAGAGCAAAGACGAAAGGATGAGGATTTCTTGGTGTTGATGAAGAGGAAAGAGCAAAGGATGAGCAAGTGATGATGCTCAACTACCAAACGATTTTTGGTCACTGACAAAGTGGAAAAGTTGAGAGCCATATACATTCGCATGTCATTACAAAAATATGCTATTTAGTGGGGGTTATTTTGTGGAGGTTTTGAAAACCCCTCAAATTGATATGATTTGTGGGATGATCATAGAACGCCTAAAATCATAGAAATAACAGCGTTCTTTTCATTATGTGAGGAGGTTTATGCCCTCCCAAAATTCAAATGCCTTTTCCCCCAAAAAAAATCACCTACTCCCTTTTTTATCTTTCCCACGTTTTTTTTCATCTGTCGCTCCTTTAATTTTTTGTTTTTAATTTTATTATTTCTTCACAAAACTACCAAATAATTCTTCTCTTCACACACGATAGAACCCTAATTCACTCCGCGACCTCTTCCTCGGCACCATCTTCACTCCTAGTATCCACTGTGTTGTTCCTACAGCACCATCACACTAGTGTTCCAGAAATGTAAAGGTAGTAGCGAAGAAGCGATTTGGGTGGTAGCACCAAAAAATCATTCAAACTCCTTTCTCCTTTGTCACCGCCTCTTAGCCTCTCACTTCTTTTTCACCGCCGCCTCTAAGCCTCACCATCACAAAAACGCACCTACAGCAGCCGACGACACAGACAGGAGGCAACTAGCAGCAACGCATTCGCACACAAGCAAACTTAGAGGAAGCAACACACCGCATATGTGTCCTTCATCCCTCTCTCACTTGTCCATTCGTCCTTTGTCCCTCCCCGTTCTCCACACCAGGGCCCTGCAAGAAGCAACACCACATAAGCAGCGTCGTGCCACTACGAAGCTCCATTCTCATTCCACCGGAGAGCAATAACTAAGAAGCCCAATTATTTAACATGTGTTTGTCATAATACATTTGAATGAGTGTGCATGTAGGCTTCTGCCGAGCTTATTCCAAAATTTCAATTCTTCTATTTGTTGTGCTCTAATTTTCACTAAAATATGTTTAAGAGTTAACCTTTCTGTAAACAGGGGAAAAACGCACAACCCATCTCATAATAAATTTGAAGTTTCTTTATTACATTTAATCTTATTTTTTCAATTTTTTTATTTTTTATCTACTATTATTATTATTTTATGTTTTTTTAATGTAAGAAGAAATTGTTACAGATTAAGATGCCTACATTTATGCAAACTTCCCCGGACAAAATTGGGTGCTGAGAACCTTCATCAAAGTGAAACCATCAAATCCTTCCATGGTGACACCATGAAGATGTACCATAAAAGCTTAGAAAAATTAAGAATAAGAATGGTGTTGTGGAGGATACCTACGATTTTCCTTGAAGAGAATGAAGAGATGAAGATGATTCCTTGAGTCTTGAAGGTTGTATGAAGGCTAGATCAAGTGTATGAAGTTTTTATGTGTTAAGGAAGGTGATGTTCTTCCTTAACTTGGTTAAAATGGTGAAGTAGGAAAATGGCTAAGTTCGTGGAGCAAGGGGGGGCACAAAACTTGGCCATGCAAGGCTTATAGGAAGGGAAAATGATTATTTATCAAGCCAAGATCCAAGGGTTAGGGTCGTGACACCACACGAAATAGTTGGTCAAGATTGCTTTCTTTTCCAAAAAGTAAAAGGTGAAAAGTAATTTTTTTCTCTTATAAATGGAAGCTTTTGTGTTAAATAATCATTTTTAGTCACAATGGACTATGAGTGGCCGAATTTGGAGTGTGAGGATTAGGGGTGTTTATTGGTTCAGATTGACCCGATGAACCTGACGAACCAAACAAACTGTTCTAATTGGTTCGAATTTTTTACTCATTTGGGTCCGAACCGAACCAATGAGAACCAAGGTCTATTGGTTCGGGTAACGGATTGGGAAATTTGAACTTGTTACCCGAACCGAACCAATCACTTATATATATGTCTGTGTGTGTGTGTGTGTATAACGCTGAAAAAAAACTCAAACTCACACTTAGGGTTCTCTGCGCCTCCCTCTCTCATCCTGTCGTCAACTCATCCTCATCCCGCCGCGGTATCGATCTTGTCCTCGAGCTTGTGAAGCGAAGCGACCCTTGTCCGTTTTTCCGAGAGCTATTAGGTAGCCTCTTCTTGAATCTTGATTCTTGAATAGTGTACAAGTGTGAAGCGTACCTTATGCAGTTTGCGGGATTGGGTTTTTTTGGTGAGATGTTCATATCTTGAAATTGCAAAGTGCAAACCTTTACACCTCATATATTGTCTCCCACTGTTTGTAATATCAGATACCATCCATTCTAAATAGGATATATAATATAAAGAGGCAGCAAGAAACTAATGGGATTTTCATGAATCCCTGTGTTTCTATCTAGTAAGTGGAGAAGTTGGAAGAATCCTATCCAATTGAATTTTTTATTTTTTTGATCCGATTAAATTGAACCGAATCAACCCGTATTTAACTGGTTCGGTTGGTTTGGTTCGGATCAATGCAAAAAAATAAGGAAATCTGAACCAAACATTTTGTTTGGTTCGGATTTTTTTCCCCTAAAACCTAACCAAACCAACCCGTGAACACCCCTAGTGAGGATGGGTAAAGGTAGTTTGGTCATTTAGAAAAATAATCAAGGACATTTTGGTCTTTTCACCTATTAAAATATTATAAAAATTCCAAAAAAATATTGTACTCTATAAATATTTTTTCCATCTTAGATTCATGATTTTGATATTATAATCTTACTCTTGTAGTTAAAAGCACAGTTTTCTCTACAAACACCCTTCAGTGGCAATTTGGTCGTCATTCCTTGACTTTCTCAGAAAAATTCCTAATAAATCCTAAAAAAATTATAAAACAAAAGAATATCAACTTCTTTAACATTAAATCCTTAGGAATTATACCCCTGCTTAATATCCTAATATTATTGTTATTAACGATAATTCAAAGTAGAAAAATTCGGGTGTTACAGAACCTACCTAATTGTAATCTTCACCGTACCAAAAGCGGAACACACAACCTCTCTATCAACAATCATCTCCAACATGAACCCAAGTTTCCACCAGTAAGCTAGCCCCTCTCAGTATTGGAAAGCATGAGACACCCTGTTGGTGACCTTGGAGCCGCAACTATCACGATTTCCCTTCATTGGACCACCATAACCTAGTAATCTCAAACCAATGGCTTCTACTATGTCGGAACCACCAAGCAAAACTATCCCTTTTTATCCACCAAGCTTGTACACCATTGAACCCCCAATCGTTATTATGTTTGTTTCTGCCACTACAACGTGTTGTTCTCCCAAGACTATCACGTCATTGCTCACAATCGTTTCCTCTCCCTAAATGAACAAATGGGTGGCTTCCTCCATCCACTTCATCTCTATTCTCTCTATATCTCACTCTCAATTTCTATCTTGCTTCCTACCTTCGTATCTTGCAATGTGTGTGGTTTTTAGAATCTTTTTTTGTTTTCCCTTTGTTGATATGTTGTTGAGAAGAAGGGAAAGTGGGAAAGAAGTTGTTAGAACCACAGGAAACACTAGAAGAGCGGTTGAATAGTGTTTTATAATTCTTTACAGATTTCCTGAAAACCTTTAAAACAAGCAATCACTTTATGAAAATATTTTCCAACCTTCCGAAATTGGAAGCTTCAGCAACTTGCTGATGTGACTCAGCAGGTTGTGTAAAATTGATTTGAAATATTTTCGCGTGATAAAGAGATTGTTTTCTGCATGGATTTATAAAATCACTTTTCTTAACCCGCCTTTGTTAGTTAAAACTGAATGTAAAGAGATAAGGGTAGAGAGAAACTTAGCCACAGAAATTTATCCTGGTTCACCCACCAACTCAATGAGCTACGTCCAGTCCCAGGGCAAACACACCACTGGATTTTCCACTAATCCCGCAAGATTACAAGTATTTTTTGAACCCAGCCTCTTCAGGCTAAACACAAGTATTCTTTTGACACATCCCTTCAGGCTAAACCAAGTATTCTTTGGACACAACCTCTTCAGGCCAAACCAAGTATTCTTTGGACACAGCCTCTCCAGGATAAACAAGTATTCTTTGTTCCTCCAAGCATCTTAAGGCTCTCAGACACTTAACAGTGTTTACAATGATAGTGAGCTTAAGTTTCTGATAAACTTAAACACGGGATTTCTTGTACAAAGGATAACTAAGTAAGACTCGGGATACAAATATGAAATTCTAAGTACAAGGAAATTTAGAGACAGTAGTGTAAAGCTTGGGAAAGTTTTCTTCTCTGTATGTTGGTCAGCAAGTAATTTGATCAGCAGCTTCAGAGTATATCTTGAAGAATGTGGCCGACCAACCCACTTCAAAGTCTTGAGAGAAGATATTTATAGCATCCGAAATCTGACCGTTGAGGATAGCTTGAATGTCGTTGAGAGATAGCCAATATCTTTTGATAGCTTTTGACTTGAAGCAGTAGGTGTGCAGAGATAGTACGGTTCTGACACTGTTTATGGTGATAAAAATTAATCTCAAAAAAATACTTTTTTATCACTTTGATTCTAAGAACAATATTTGGATTAGAATCAGATTCTCTTAGGGGACCCTTTTAAAAAGTAGGTTTACAGTGTTCTAATTTGCAGAATTTCAGAAGAACTTGTTTTCTAAGAGTTTGATACAAACTGATTCAGAATTCCATCAATTAAAACTCTTGTTTGAATAAAAGAACTTGTTTCTTAAAAGTTCAGAACAAATTGATTCAGAATTTCATCAAATAAAGTTCTAAGTTGAAGTTTTGGAAATCAGAAAGAAACACAGAATTTCAAAGAAGTAAGAACAGAAAATTTGAAAGAAAGAAGAAAAAGTTGCATTGAATGTAAATTGCAGAATAGAGAAAAAGAAACAAGAAAAAGTACTGGAAATGAGAAAGAAAGATCAAAATAAAACAAGAAAGAGATAAAGAACAAGTAAAGTAATTGCATTGATTGAAAGTGGAAGGAATTCACATACTAGCACTCCTTATAACCTCTTTAGTCGCTGATAGGATGGACGTATGAGTGTTTCAGAGTGTTTGTACAAATGATTTTCCAACCCTTATTACATAGAAAGTTCACCTATTTATAGTTTTTCATTCTAACGGCTAACTAATGTACATTTGACACATCATCACTCTTTATGTGTTGGCAGCATGCATGTCTGCCACGTTTTCTGCTAACCAGAAAACTGCTCTTTCTTCCTTGCACTTTTCAAAAGTACTCCCCTAAGACGTTGACACCTGTTCTTGATCAGCAAACTTCCATAACTTCTATTAACTACTTTTCTTCTCTTTTCTGTTTGCTCGAACAGATTCTTTCTTGATTTAGAAATCTTCTGAGTCTTCATGCACCGTGTTTTCGATTTTCCTCTTTCTGTAAATCGAAAACTTGCTTTTTCGATTTCTCGAACTATTTCTATTGATTTCCTTATTTGTCAGAATCGAAAAGTCCTTTCAATATCTCAAGCTCTTCATTTTCGAATAAGCCTTCTTGAACCTTCAAATTTCTTATAAGTGTTTCTGAGGTTGTGCTTTTCTTTTGATTTCTTGAAGTCTTTCTTCTGCTTTCGATTTTTCAGAATCCTTATGACTTTGATTTTCCAGAAGCCTTTTGATTCTGATTTCTCGAATTTCCTTCTTCTGAAAATCGAAGCATAAGAATCTCATTTAGAGAAATATTTCAATCTCAATTCTTCTTGTTGAAGGATTTTAAAAAATCGAAAAGTATTCTTGATAAGCATTATATCTCTTTTGATTTCTTGAACAATTTGACATCTTCAATACTTAGTGAAATTTTAACTTGCTATACCAACAGCAGTAGACTTAAAACTTATGAAATTCGAAGTACTTGAAATTCGAATACCAACAGATGCCCCCTAAAATTATTCTCTTTCGAGAAAAAAAAAATTTTCTTCGAAGAAAGAGATATATTTTTCGAACTAACTAATGTTCGACATTTTGAGCCCTTCAGAAAATGAGGGTCAATAAGTTCTCCGAGACTTCAAGAAACCGGGTTCAAGAAATCAACGTCTAAAAGCTTGCCCCTTGAGATGTTTATTACAGGGAAGAAATCGAAAGTTATCTTTCAATTTTTGAAAAGAGAAAGGAATACTTTTCTGAAGCTGCTAATTCTTTAAAAGAAAAGATTTCTTCCAACATGCAAAGTTGCAAAGTCATTAACTCTAAAGGTAAAAACTGTTTTCAAAAAGTATTGCCCAAGATTTCCATCTTTACGAACTACAAAATTCGGTTTAGCAAAAAGTTTACATGGTCCTGAATGGATTAGACCTGTAAATTTTGAAATTCTTTGTAATGATGCCAAACCTCTTTCGAAAAGAGTTACTTTAACAAAATATACCTTGGATAATTATCCTTTCATACCCCATGTGGATATAGAACATGTGAGAATACTTTCTAAGAACTTCATTGTCCAAGGTAAAAATACATCATTTCTTAGCTCTCTCACTTATCCCAAATTTATACTCATTACTCTTAATCTTCTTCCTAGCTCAAGAATCCAAACTCTCTGAAGAAGCTAAAGAAGATTGGGATAGTGGAGAAGAAGAAGAAGAAAAAGAAAAGAAATCAAAGAAAAGAAAGGCTCCAACATCTTCTCAGAAACCTTCTTTAAGTTGGATTTTATATTTTGAGGTTTCTTAAGATTTCATTTCGAGTTTACATAACCTTTCTTTCGTCTTCCATAGGCTACTGCTTCTAAACCTCGAAAAAGGACTAAGTCAAACAAGGTCGAAAAGAATGACGAACCTTCTGACAAAGGTCCATCTACTTCTGTGGGTAAGAAGGATGAAGTAGATGATTCGAATAGTTCAAAGAAGAAATAGTAAAAGGTAAAAGAAGAAACAATCAACTGGTCCAATGGAGAATCCCTCTCGAAGGTATATTCAAATTCTCATCTGAATTTGAAATTTTGTGAGTTCAGGGTTCCTGTTAATGTTTATTTATTTTTACTTTTTCAACAGGAAACTTCCCCTGAAAAACAAACTATGCCTTCGAGAGTAAAGGATACTCCAAAGGAAAAGAAGGTACTCTCTGTGATCCCTCCAGGCAAAACCATTGGAGCTGTAAGATTTTATTCCCCTCTTTTGTTATTCTTTCTAACTTTTATTACTTTTTCTAATTCGAAACATGTTTCTTATGTAAACTCAGAGAGTTGGCCAAAGATTTAAAGTTAAGGCCAATAAAAAACAAATCTCAAGTGGGGCGTTGGATCAAGTAATTTTTACTTTTTCCCTTTTGAGAGAAAAAATAACAACTTTCCTTCATGTTCATATTTATCTGACTTTAACCATCTTTTGTTTTCAGATAAATATCTCTTCGAGCTCACGGATTGAGAGTGGTGTCAAAGAAGACAAAACTATCGAAAGTCCACTCCAAGCTACTTCTTTGAGAAAATCTGTCTCAAGAGAAAAGCTTGTGGATGATATCGAAGAGAGTGATGAAGAACATGAAGAAAATGTAGAAGAAGAGGAAGTTCAATCTCCTTCTGATCCAACCAAAGAATATTCTCCTATGCAAGAAGACCCTTCAATGCATTTGCCTTCTCCTCAACCTATTCTTCAGAAAAAGGAAAAGACTCCTGTTAAGGAAACTTCGACTGCTTCAACTGGATCAGAAACTCCAGAACAAGCTCCAAGTTTTTCGAGAGAATCATCTAGGTCTACCCCTGTATATACTCTAACAGAATTAGATGATTGTCTCAAAGGCCTAGATGAGAATCCTTTTCTGGTTTTGGAAGTTCTTTCTAGTGAAGTTTCTTTATCTTCAACTCATTCTCAAGCGAATGTGCAAAACTCTCTCAATGAAGATGACTCAATCGAAGCAGCCCTTCAGAATTTCAAAAAGTTAATTTTCGAGAAACCCTTGCTTAAAACAATTCCAAAAGATCCTCATTATAAAGAAGAGATTCAATGATATCTGATCCTTTCGAGAAAAGGCGCAAGGAATTTTCTGAATCTCAACATGAATGGATCAAAGGTTTCTCTGAATTATATCAGAATGCTCTCAACACTCTTAGCCAAATTGAACAAACCACTTCGAGATTAGGCATTCAGAAGAGTGAAAAGGTGAGCTAATGGACAGACTTCAAGATAGTAAGATCAAAGTTTCTAAGTATGACCAGTCCATTAAACAGAATTTATCAAAGGTTGAGGAACTTGATAAAGAGAATCTCCGAATCGAAGAGACTATCAAGAAACTTCAGGAGGATGCTATAAAAGTTAAGGCAAGCAAAGCTGAGCTCGAAGCTACAATCTCAAGGCAAAGGTCTTCTCGGATCGAAATCCTTAATTCTGTCAAAGGTATTTCGAGAGATGCTGTTGAAATCTCGAAAGATATAAGCAATTTAGAAAAAGCTGCCTACAGCCTGAAGATCGAGTATGAAGACCTTATGCATGTCTTTGCAAAGATGAAGAATGATCCTCCTTTTTAGTTTATTCATTTTTGAATCTTTTGATGTAATTTCAAATTTTTTATTCGATCAAGGGCTCGAATTCATTCTCCTTTTGAACACTTCATTTCTTTTTATGCATAATTTTCACCTCTTGCAAAATTGGCTTATATTCTTTTAAATACTTCCCGTTTATTGACAGTATACGTAAATCACCAACTAATTCTCGAATTGAATACGCATTATTCGAATAAACTTTTTCGATCTCGAAGGGTCCCTTCCAATTAGGTGACCATTTACCAAACCTCTAGACTTTTTGTCAATTGGTAAAATCAACTTCCAAACATAATCACCTATTCGAAAACCTTTTTCTTGACCATTCGATTATAATAAAGGGTAATTTGCTCCTTTTGTCTAATGATATTTTAAAGAGCAACCAATCTTTCTTCATCAAGTTCATTCAACTCATCAAACATCAAACTCCAATAATCCCGAGAAGGTAGCTCGAACTATCTTTGAACCCGTATTGATTGCAAATTAACTTCAACCGGTAATATAGCATCATGACCATATACCAATTTATAAGGAGTTGTTCGAGTAGCTTCTCTTGGTGAATTTCTATAAGCCCAAAGAAATTGATTTAATGTTTCATGCCAATTTCTTGGACATTGTCCAATATGTATTTTAATTAAAGCAATAATAGTTTTATTAACTGCTTCAACTTGTACATTGGCTTGTGAATAATAAGGTGTAGAGGATAATAACTTTATTCCATTTAGTTCAGCAAACCTAACCATTTTTCGACCAGAAAAACAGTTCCCTGATCTGTAGTAATAGTTTCAGGTAAGCCAAATCGAAATATAATGTTTTCTTCGATAAAACGAATGATATCTTCTTGAGAAACTTCTTTTAAAGGAATTGCTTCTACCCACTTGGTAAAATAATCAACTCCAACCAAAATAAATTTATGGTTTTTGGAAGAAGCTGGATGTATCATTCCAATTAAATCCAAAGCCCACCCTCTAAAAGGCCAAGGTTTTATTATCGAATGTAACTCACTTGCTGGAACTTGTTGCACATTTCCATGCTTTTGACATTTCTCACAAGACTTAGCAAAATTATGACAATCTTTAGCCATCGAAGGCCAATAAAATTATTTCCTTCTCAAAATCCATTCCATTTTTTTCCTGCTTGATAAGCTCCACAAGCTCCTTCATGTACTTCAACTAAAGCTAAGTATGCTTCAGTTTCTCCAAGACATCGAAGCAAGTTCCCATCAACAGATTTCTTATAAAGTTCTTCACCTGAGATACAATAATTAAGAATCTTATACTTCGATTGTTTGTTATTAGGAAAGGAAGGATTTTGTATAAAGTTTATAATTTCTCTCCTCCAATCATCTTGATCTAGGAGATTTATATTATGGATATCGAATTTCATTGGAAGTCTTTCTTGAATATGATTGACTTTTCTTAGTGTTCCAATTGAAATTCTATATCCCGAAGCTATCTGAGTCAATTCATTAGCTTCAAAAATTTGACCTCTTGGAATATGTTCAATTTTAACTTCATCAAACATTTCCAAAAGCTTGTTGGCTTAAATCAAATACTTAGCCAATTTTCGATCTAAACATTTATATTCTTTAGTTATCTATTTTATAACTAATTGAGAATCCCCTCTAATATACACACTCCTCGAATTTATAGAAATCAATATTTCGAGGCCAGCAATAAGAGCTTCATACTCCACTGCATTATTAGAACAATGATGTTTATTTCAAACATCATTCGAGTAGGAAATCCCTTAGGTGAAATAATTAAAATTCCAATTCCTGATCCATTCTTATATTTGGATCCATCAAAATATAACCTCCAAGGCTCTAAGCCTACATATATTGACTCTTTGATTGGAATTTGGGGATGATCAACTACAAGTGAGCAACAACTTGTCCTTTCATTGCTTTCAATGGGACAAATTTTAATGAAAACTCAGTTAATGCTAATGCCCATTTTCCAACTCTACTATGCAATATAGGTTTTAATAACATATGTTTTATTACATCGAAATGAGAAATTACGAATACATCATGAGGTTTGACATAATACTTGAGTTTAGTACAAGAGAAGTACAAACACAAACATAATTTCTCTATTGTACAATACCTAGTTTCTGCATCATTGAGGACTCTACTTAAATAATAAACAGCTCTTTCTACACCGTTTCCGTCCTCTTGAGCCAACATACTTCCAATTGTGGCTTCTGAAGCAGAAATATATAACTTCAATGGTTTTCCTGGCAAAGGAGGAGTCATAATCGGAGGCATTGTCAGATATCTCTTGATTTCTTCAAAGACTTGTTGATGCTCGTTTTCCCACTTGAAGTTTTCTTTTTTCTTTAATTTAAGCAAAGGGGAAAACACTTTCGTCTTTCCTGAAAAATTAGAAATAAACCTTCGAAGATAGTTTACTTTTCCCAGAAAAAACTGCAATTGCTTCTTTGTAGTAGGCGGAGATGTTTCTAGAATTGCCTTAGTCTTATTCTTATCAATCTCAACGCCTTTTTTGTGCACAAGGAATCCCAAAAAATTACCTGCAGATACCCCAAAAGCACATTTAATCGGATTCATTTTCAAACATGCTTTCTCATTCTTTCGAAAACTTGTCTAAAATGATCTAAATGGAAGTCTTTTGATTCAGACTTTACCACAACATCATCTATATAGACTTGCATAAATTTTCCTATCAAATCTTGAAAAATCGAATTCATGGCTCTTCGGTATGTTGCACCAGCATTTTTGAGACCAAAAGGCATCATTACCCATTCATAAGTACCTATGGTACCAGGACATCGAAAAGTTGTTTTCAATATATCCTCTTCAGCAATAAAAATTTGATTATACCCAGAATATCCATCTAACATACTTAAAAATTCATTTCTTGCTGTCGAATCTATTAACATATCAGCAACCGGCATTGGATATTCATCTTTTGGGTTGCATTATTAAGATCTCAAAAATCAATACATACTCTTAAAGTTCCATTTTTCTTAATAACAGGTACAATATTCGAAATCCAATCTACATACCTAGTAGTTCGAATAAACTGGGCTTTTAGAAGACGCTCAATTTCCTCTTTAATCTTCGAAACAATTTCTGGAGCAAATCTTATAGGAGCTTGTTTTACTGGTCGTTTATCTGGAAAAATTGGAAGTTTATGCTCAACCAGTTCTCGAATCAAACCAGGCATCTCATGGTAATCCCATGCAAAACAATCCTTATACTCTTTTAACAAGTCAATCATTTTCTTCTTAAATTCACCTGGGGTGGTGGACTTCCAGAAATTGTAGTTGTATCCCTATTATTGTTTCCATTTTCAGATATTGTTCTACCACTTCTCAAATGCATGCAAGATCAATCTTCAGAAAATTATAACACACACTACTTTTGGCAATTTGTCCCACTGGGCGTGCCAATTGTTTGTGGTGATAAAAGTCAATCTCGAAAAATTACTTTTAATCACTTTGATTCTAAGAACAATCTGGGGACTAGAATCAGGTCCTCTTACGGGACTCTTTTAAAAAGTGGGTTTACAGTGTTCTAGTTTGCAGAATTTCAGAAGAACTTGTTTTCTAAGAGTTTGATACAAACTGATTCAGAATTCCATCAATTAAAACTCTTGTTTGAATAAAAGAACTTGTTTCTTAAAAGTTCAGAACAAATTGAATCAGAATTTCATCAAATAAAGTTCTAAGTTGAAGTTTCGGAAATCAGAAAAAAACACAGAATTTCAAAGAAGTAAGAACAGAAAATTTGGAAGAAAGAAAGAAAAATTTGCATTGAATGTGAATTGCAGAATAGAGAAAAAGAAACAAGAAAAAGTACTGGAAATGAGAAACAAAGATCAAAATAAAAAAGAAAGAGATAAAGAACAAGTAAAGTAATTGCATTGATTGAAAGTGGAAGGAATTCACATACTAGCACTCCTTGTAACCTCTTTAGTCGCTGATAGGATGGACGTATGGGTGTTTCAGAGTGTTTGTACAAATGATTTTCCAACCCTTATTACATAGAAAGTTCACCTATTTACGGAGAGAGACCCAAGCGAGGGAGGGACTGCGGCTGCGGCGCACTTCTTTCGTATGCTTTCTGCTAGGGTAATGGAATTTCTAGTTTGTAGGCAATGGCTAAAAATAGTTAAAGTTTTTATTAGGCCCTACAAAACTTATTCGGCCCAACCTACAGCTACCCACCCAAAAAAACCCGCAAACCAACCAACATGTATACCGCTTACCAAAAAAAAAAAACAAGTCGTAAATCGATTAATATGAGACGAGAATTGTTTTTAACACCCCCTTTTTGCTATTCGCAAGCCCATCCCTACTGTTTTTGAAATTTTTTTTCCCAAGCTACCTTCCTCCTATCACCCCTACCCCACTCCATGGCCACCGCCCCTGCCACCGCCACCTTCCTAACCCACCTCCACCTCCTAATACCCCCCCCCCCACCACTCAAATCAATTTGTTCTCTTTTCAGAAATTATTTTTGGAACAAAACACTTCCGAAAATTAATTTTCGGAAACCAAATGATAAAAATAGCTTCCAGAAAAAATGTTTTTGTATGTATCCAGAAAAAATGGCTTCTGGATGTATATTTCCAGAAATATATATATATTTGTTTACAAATTTTCAAAGTTAGAGACGGAAAAAATCCGTCGCTAAATTTCGTCTCTAAATCAGGGACCGAATTTTTCCTTGCGTATGTACAAGGAAAAATTTCGTCTCTAGTTCAATGATGGTTTTTTTTCGTCTCTAACTTTAAAAATTTGTAAAATATATATATTTATGAATCGATATATCCAGAAGACATTTTTTCCGGATATTTCTGAAACTATACATCCGAAAGCCATTTTTTTCATTTGGTTTCCAGAAATTAATTTTTAGAAGTGTTTTTTTTCTGGAAATTAATTTCTGGAAGTGTTTTTTTTTTTAAACTTAAATGAAGTGATGGTGGGGGGAGATGGAGGTGAAGGTGGAGTTGGTGGTAGCGGAGTAGGGAGAGGTAGGATAAAAATTTTAAAAGTTATGAACATTATGAGAGTGCGAATAAGAAAAAAAGGTGCTAAAAGCAACTCTCATATAAGACCTAAATTGATCGAAATTCGGCCCGATATTATTCGACCCCTACTTCGATTAAATTAAATGGCCGAAAGAGGTGGAAGTACCGCCAGTCCGCCACCATGTGTTGCCTTTGGAGTTTGCACTACAAAATGACAGACATTCAACCACAATATCCTCTTTTAAACTAGCGAAACCGCAATTGAACCCGTGATTTCTTTGTTAAGTAGTAGTATAGTAAGATTTTAATCTTTGATTTGTAAATTTAAAAACATGGACTTCGATTCAGTACTGCACCTCCATTGAAAATTGTAAACAAGTGTTTTCTTCTTTGTTTTTTCTGTCTAAATTTAGCTAATTCCACCAACATACTCAGCCATGGGGAGCTGCTCCTCCTTGAGTGGTCCAACATTGTGACCACCGAAGCTGATACAATTGCTTGCCATTATAATATTGGTTTAGGGCCTAGGATTAGGCACCGGGAATGTTGTTGAGTCTGTATATTTTAGTTTTTAATATAATTAACTTTATTAAAAACATAGTTGAAAATTTAATTTATTTCTTAAATACAATATTTTAGAAGTTTGGAAAAATGAATTTCACTTCAATGATAAAATAGATTCAGTTATTATATATAAGTTTTTTTTGGTGAGTAGAAGGAGCTAAAAAGGCCGCACAAACAAAGGAGTTATATAAAACTAAATTTGTATTTTTAGAAGTTAAAAATTTGTATTTCTCTCGATTAATTTTACTTATTATAAAACTAAATTTTAAAACTCAAAATATCACTCCGGAATAACTCCACTCTACAAAGTAATATTGTAAAATATATTATCCATTGTGCATGAGTGCATCAATACACTATAGCGTATATAAAACTAGCAACAAGCTAGCATGGTATTTACTAGAAGGCAAACTTTTGTCTCTGAAAAGTGTCTTGAACGTTAAAACAAATCTTAAAATAACAAAAGCCTATATATAAGCATATGTCCAAACTCCAAAGTAAAAAGTGATCAGGTTTGAAATTTTCAGGCTTCAATTTTCTAAGACTGGAATAATGATTTACAATAGTATCATAAATCGTGTATTAATATTTAAAAAAAATCAAATTCAAATAATTCAAAAATAAGTTTAGACATAATGCTACCAATACCTAGTCAAGGATCTTCGTGTGTGAAAAGTCATCGTGGGAAGATCCATTACAATTGTAACCAGTGCCAAAGTATAAGATAAATTTTGAACTAAACAGTACAAGGGGGATCATGTATTATTTTTAGTAAAAAAAAAAAAAAAAAAAAAAAAAGAGGCTACCTACTTCAAGTTTCAACTTTCAAGTATGCTAAAGTAAATTGGCAAAACTTTTTAGATCCAATAACAAAATATACAAAAGGCCCTTTCATGAAATTCAGTTTACTAGTTGTGGCTAATAAATATTTATTAAGAAAACACAATATGCTCATACAGAAAATCTCAAATTTATACATGAAACTTTTAGTCATTGATCTTTAACCACAGAAGATATTACCAGCATACTTACTCCGTGTGGCAATGTTGGAATACTATTCCACGGCACAGGCGGGAAACACAAATACCCAAGGTATTAGTACTTATAATTCTTCTGGTATAGTCTATAAGGCAATTCTACTCAATCTGAATACCATCCACACATCAAATCACATGTTGGTTCTTAAATTTTTTTTACGTTTTAGCTAAATTTATTAAGGAATGGCAAAGTGTGTTAATTCTTCTGGTAGAGAACAAGATCGAGGGCAGAAAAAGCCTCTTCTTTCTATGTAAAATGTGAGGTAATAGACATGATCTAAAATTTACAGGGCAAAAAAATAAAAACTGAAAAGGTTAGAAACATCCCCCCTGGCTGATTTTGTCCCATAGCTCAACTTCTCGTGACAGAAGCATCCAAGAATCATGGCAAAAGGACGCAGCAGATAAATAAAGAAAGACAAATAGAGAGAGAGATAGGAGAGGACGCTATTCGCTAGCATTAGCGAGCAACAATTCAAGTGAATAAACCGGACCCTTTTACACAACAAAAGAGAAACGAGCATGATTAGGGTCAAAAGCGTAACCCAAAAATTGGACGGCCACGATGGCGCATGGCCACTCTCGAACTGATCAGAATCAACGGCCAGTGGCATGTTTTCCTGGTCAGGGCTACACTTGGATTCATGTGGGTGTGCACTGTACATCATGGCACGCAACACCGCCGAAACGGTAGGTATGTACGCCGTTTTGTTCTTCGCCAGCAGCCATGTCAAACCCATTAGTTGACAGTCTCGGTTGAACATTCTCTTAACCCTCTCACTCCCTCCTTTCCCCTTCGTCTCATTCTTGTAACCCTTCACCTGTTAAAAAAAAAACCATCTCACGTTATTATTCACTCAACCATCCAAAATTAAAAAATAAAAAAAATCACTCTCTTTTTGACAAAACACGGAAAAGATTATTATGAAGAGCCATACATTGGTTCTGGACAAATTGTTTGCAAGGAAAGTCAGAAAAGCTAAATTAAAAAAAAATAAATAAGAAAAGTTTGTAATAATTGGCAAATGCACATGGGAAGTCATTTCGCAGGTCAACCTGAAAAGAATTGGTCGGTTGGAGTAAAACGGCAAAAAGAGGACTATTTTTTTTTTCCAAATTCACTTTTCATTTTGAATATCATTACCAATTCGCAGAACATATGCACCAAACCAAGCCACTTTGTAATTGCAATGATTTGAGTTCTGAAGCAGGTAAGAGTACATTTGATTACAGTAGAATTGATTCTAGAAAATTCTAAAATAAATAATTGAGATAATGATGCACGTTTTACGAATGAAAGAGATTTAAAATCAATTCAGCATAATTGATTCTGAGTATTCCAAAATCTAAATCAAACTGGCACTAAGTACCTTTTGTAGGGCATTGAGGCATTTGGTGCAACCAGCATACGAAGCGTTACGACAGTTGTTTTCCAAGTTGCGAACGGCAGCAGTTGGGGTTGCGTTTTTGTGAGAGATTGAGACGTTAAACGCAGCGGGGCAAGACAAGGAGGTTATCTGGTGAAGCCTGATTCCGCAGAAGCAGAGAATAGCGTCACACGTGGCGTTAGGTTGAGGGATCCGAATGTTGCGACTCACCAACGAGTCCTGAAGCGAGTTCACGCACTTCTGTGAGTCGTCCGGCATCATCGGCTGGTCGCCGCTGGCTGGAGCCGGAGCGCCGCCGGAAACCTCCAGGGCTGACCTCGCGTGCGCTGCGAACAGCCACGCTGCAAGAACCGGACAGCACCGGCTCCGGTCAAGGTCCTTTCCGCATGCGTCCTTCACGCCGCCGAAGAGCTCGTTGGACAGGTCTAGCCGGCAGGTTTGGGCTTCGGTCTGAACCGGGAATGCGGGGACCGTGTGGACGACGGGTACTCGCCCGGTTCAAGTGGCTGGTTCGGGTCGCTTACTGGTTGGGCTAATAAACCGGCGTGAGAAAAAGGAAGCAGTTGAAGTAGTAGTACTGAGGAGAAGAAAGCAAGGCACGCGAGAATGGATGTGAATGATTGCATTTTTGTTTTTTGTTTGTTTGGGATTCGAGGAAATAAAAATTTGAGTAAAGGTGGGGGTGAGAGGGGGAAAAGGGGGAAATTATTTGGGTGGTGGAGAAAGAGGGGATTGGTTGAAAAGGAAGGGCCTTTTAGGTTTCTTGGAAACTAGAGAAAGAGAGGTGTGAGGAGGAGAGGAGATTCTGAGAGATATTCAAAAGCAGAAGAAGAGAGTTGCAGAGTTCCTGGTTACGTTTTTCTCTGGGATTCGTAGACCCATGATTTGACTGGAGCATTGCTAAAACAACAACAAAGCATAGAAAAGATGGCTAGGTGCTAAATCAACAGAGAGGGCCAAAGGAGCTAGCTTGGGTTAAAAAAGGTTATTTTTCTTGTGCTTGGGTTACTAATTATACACACTCTCTCCCCCTCTCTCTCTTTGGTGTCTCTAACTGATTTGTGCTAATGCAGAGATAAAGGATGTGATTTAATAATTACACCTAAAAGTTAAATAACTATTTATAATGATAATGAAGGTTACTTTAATATTATATTTTAATATTTGTTTTAGATATAAAAAATATAATTATGCATATTCACAATCCACATGAGAAAAAGGAGGGTACGGGGTCAGTGATGTCTCTGGATTCATGCGGTATGCTGACGCTCCAATTTCACGAAACAAAGTGGTCTCTCATTAATTTAATATTAGTATTCTCTTTTTAATATTTGAATAAAATAAAATAAAATATTATACATGTTAAATAATATTTTTACTGTTTTTGAATTTTATATGTGGATGCAGTTGCTAAAAGCTAAAGAGCAACAGGATCCTGACGAGAAATGGAGAGAGATTCGGTTTTGGTGTACAAGCACACAGGGAGAGTAGGACGAAGCAGCTCGATAAGAAAAGAAAAGGCTGTTCGAGAATTTGGCAGCTTGTGCTGTCCTTTTCATTTTATAAGGACATTATCTCTTTTTTCTCTTTACCCTCTCTTCTCCCGTTATATTTTTGTTTTGCTAAGGGTGGGGGAAAAAAGCTTATGGTGGGGTTGCACTGTTGGACCTTTGTTTTATTATTTTTCCATTCTCTATCATTTTCAAAATGAAAAAAAAAAAAAAGTATTTGTGAATAATAATCAAATCAACTATCCATACCAAATATACTAATAATCACTTAACATGCCATGCCTCATCCAAATTTACAAAGGAATAATCTGAGCCTGTGTCCAAAATTGAATTGCCCTAGTCATCAACTCAGCATGCAAAAACCGTGCCTGTTTGTGTGAACACTTCAGTTAAGCTTTGCTTTAACTGTTGCTTGTTGTGAAGTCATGCGTGACAGCCCACTAAGGCCATTTTCTTTTTGAGCATTGTTTTCCCGAAGATAACGTTATTTAAACTTACCCATTTGCTCAGAGCTAATATGGACAAATATAAATCTTCCATTTCACATGGGAATGCCCAGCCCCATTAATACTTTTTATTTTCTTTTAACGTTTATATTACACTAATCAACATTGTTTTGTGCCCAATTTTTTACCATGGATTGAAACGCAATTTATTAATTAGAAAACAGATTAAACACAATACAGAAACCAGCTAGGATCCGTTTTCTTCTATGCATATTCCGTTTACACTAGAAGACAAATTAAGTAACATGCAGTGACAAGTAGGTTCCACCACAGAGGAGTGGAGACTACAGAGTGGAGAGTAGAAACTGATAAGAATGAATAGTCTAATCCAGTTGAGTCCCAACTCAGATTGTATACAAGAGCGAGAGAGGTAGGAGCATTATTAGTTTAAAGGACAAACACAAAGCGTCAACCAAAGAAAATTGTTCCCGTAAAAGCAGTACCTTTGGAAAAGCTTCTAACTCTTTTCCTGCCCCCAATAATCTGGTCCCTTTGCGTCTCGGGTAGGGTCCCCTTAATTCAAAATCAGAGGAGGACGATGCTTTTGTTAGGTACTATTACATATCCTATGCATATTAAGTCAATAAAAAGAATGCATTTATATATCGGATTAGGTTCTAAAAGGAAGATTGTAGCTATATCGTCGGTAATTGAGCCCCAAAAGTCGAAGGAAAAGGTGCAATCATGGTGTTTCAAATTACAAATTGAGGTTTTCTGGGCCCAGACATACCTTCCAATTCATAAAATTGCTGGGTTTTGGTTGAAAGCCCAACTGAAAGCGTAATGCATAATGCGTGAATGAAGAATATGATTTTCTTTCGGCTTCTCTTTCAAACACTCGTGCACATGTAAAAGCCCTTCCTCAAATTGTGTGTCTTGTTCATTCGAGCCTCAATCAAGTTCGATGGTATAGTAAATGGTGGCATGACAAAAACTTGTCAGTTTCAATATATTTAAGGCTTTTGCCCACGATCACAACACAAAAGCACCTTTGAACTTTAACCAGTTAACATTACTATATGCGTATGTATGGCTGTTCAGAGCTTAATTAACAAAAGTCTTCACTCTTGAATTTTGATCATTTCACTGATTTAATGAAGTGCTATTCCTAGGTAGTAGTACTTACTAGTAATTACTAACAAGGATCGGAGTCATATGTTAGTGAACACTTTTAAATAGATGGTGCAAATCCACCTGTACACCACTTTGAAGTCTTTAACTTTAAACAAAGTAATAATGACTTTATTTTCATGTAATTCAAAGGCTCATAGCACTTTTAGGTCTCTCCTTCGCTTTCCCCTTTAATTAGGTTTAAGTTTAAGTTCTAGATAACACTAGTTAAGTAGGAACAGAGTAAATTAACCGTTTTTTTTTTAAATCAAGGGTTCAAAGAGCACAGAGATAATAACACAAAACCACATAGTAATACAAGAAGAGCAATGAATTAAGAGTTTAATTTTTATACATTGATTTTACATGGTCATCCAATAATATAGTACCACATTATTTAATGAGTGTGACACCTCATGTGTTATTACATTCATGTGGTAATATATGTCTGTGTAAAACTTTATTACACTATTAGTGTATATTCATTAAATTCAAAAACTAATTTTTATGAAAATTAGAGAAGAGTGAAGATGAAAAAAAATATAGATGTAACATGGTACATTTGCTTTGCTTTTTACTAGATGACATTCCTTTTATATTTCGTCAATTCACATTTTTTATGGAGAATTTTATTAGATAACGTATTTTTTGTTCATCATTTTGCTAAAGATGGGCCTAAATCCTAATCTTCCAATCTCATTACCTCAGCCATGATGGAGAGAAGTGAAAGGTGACAAGATCGTATTGTCTCCATTATTACATTCTCTTAATATTATACTAATCGTGAGCAAACACCTATATTGAAAATCGATATAAAATAAATAAATATGGAGTGATCACTTGGGAGAACTTTAATTGAATATAATTTTATTAATTTAATTACACCTAAAAAATTATTTGTTTTTTCATTTTATTTAAGTAGTAAGAAAATTAACATATTTCAATACCTTATTTCTCGTAAAAAATCATTTTTTTTCTCTCAATTGATAGCACAAATTGACAGATGTCATTTAAAAATATGTGGAAATTATTATATATTAATTTGTACTTTCTCCAAGAGTTTATGTCTAACCATCTTTAGTTTTTTTTTTTTCAAAACAAAACCTACCTAGTTAAGTATTTAATTAGTGTTGTTTGGTTTACAGTTGAGTAGAATTGATTCTGAAATTAATGGTTTTTTACGAATACGTTGGACGGAAGTGATTTAAAATCAATTCCGCAAAACCGTGATTTTGATTTTTGTAACGCCCAACCAACAGGCTATTAGTCTCATATTTTCAAGTTTGTTTTAGACTTGTTTTTTTTTTGTCAATAAGTTCATTTAGACTATCTTAAATAATTTGCTCCGCATATTTAAGATGAAAATTAGGGGTGGAAATACGTCAGACCACTCATCGCGGGTCTACGACTCAGCCTACTTAAGGCCTAGTTTAACTTAGCTCATTTAATAAAATGATCATATATAGGCTTTTGAAAAAGTCTTTTTAATTAAATAGATCAAGCTTAGGCTTTTTGAAAAACCTATTAAGCTTGGTAGGCTAGCTTATTTATAAATAATATTTTTTAATAAAAATATAAATTATTATACATATAAATAGTATAATAATATATCTTTTAAATTTCCTATTGATCTATTTAGGGATAAACTTTTTGACCTATTTAAAGACATATCAATGACATATTTACATTATTAAAAGTAAGTCTATTAGAATTTGAGTGAAAGGGCTTTGTGGGCTTTTTGTTTTGTGAGTTTTTTTTCTCTTAGTGGGCTTTTTTATCTTAACCCACTGAAGGAAAGTCATGAAATCAGAGCGGTATATAAATCTTCACCCATTGACCCAAAAAAAAAATCTTCACCAAAAAAAAAAGACGGTATATAAATAATTTTTATTGGATTTTTTAATTTATTTCTCAATGAATAGCTCTTTTAGATTTTCCGGTCATGTGGTTTTTGTCTTTCATACCGTTGGTTCAAGTCATATGGATTCATATTACATATATTTGTGAAAAATTGTCTTACAGAATAGCACTTCTCAAAAATTAAGTACAACTTGCTGCATAGTTTTTTATAAGAATTCTGGTGATAATGTATGACTTAAAAAAAGGTAATATCTAAACCTATTTCTACTAGAAGTAAATGTTGCATGTGATTTAATTCTGCCCAAGCAGAATGGACAAATTAATATAGGTCAACAACTTCAGTCCGCTTCTAAAAGGATTGAGAAAGGTTAGGATTCGTTTGGTTTACAGTTGAGTAAAATTTATTTTAGAAATGAATGGTTGAGATAGATGTTACACGCTTTAAGAAGTACATTGAACGGAATTAATTCTGCAAACTATAGTTTTATACTGTAGAAATTTAAAACGGCACTTAACCTCTTGAAGGTTCCTTTTCTCACTTTCTAACATTACTCTGGAAAAAAATCAGATCCAATTACATTTTTGGTTCTCCATTTTTTTAATATTTGATTACAAAGCAAAAGAAGTTTCATTTAATTAAAGACAATGACACTTTCGGCTCTAAACAATGTCAAAGCATGAGCTTTCAAATGACAGCTTCTTTGAGCGGTAGAGATTGACAATAAAACAAGAAAATTAACGAGGACAGAAAAATAAGACGAAGATGAGCAATATGTTCCTTGGTTAGTTTAGGAGTTTTCTGTGTTGTTTCAATTTAGATCGAAGTCATGATTTTGATATAATTGGACGAGAAGCCATCTAGACATATTGGCTTGACTTGCAGTTAATATCATGACTAATTGTATAGTAGGCTGCTGAGAAAGTCAAAAACCAAGTATGGGCTGTTGTCAATCATTGAACACATATACCATCTAATAAGCCCATGTAATATACAGATTCAATAGAAAGCATCCATATATTGCCTCAACGTTGACATGAGAATTGAGGATATTAACAACAACAATTAGATGAAGAGTTTTCAATTTGGAGCATCCTCCTTCAAATGTGCATGACTGCTCATTGCTTCATTTTGACATTATTGCCACGAAGGAATTTTCTTTGCGGGGTCGGAATAAATATCAAAAAGGATTAAATATTTTTTGATCCCTCAAATATAATGAAATTTGGTTTTGATCTCTCATTTATTTTTTCATTGTTTTGTCCTCCATTTTTTAAAATCACATGCTTTTAGTCCTTCTTATTAACCTGTACTCGGTTAAGTCACTTTCATAGTTTCACTACGATTTTTACCGAGTAAAATTTACAGGAATTCTTGCAATTTTTCTCTAGAAAATTAATGCGTAGTAAATTTCAAAAAAACTACAATTTTTTTACATAAAAATACTGTTATAAAAATTTCTTTACTTTCTTATAAAAAAATATATAGTAAATTCCCGCAAATTTTTAAAATCTAAATGAAATTTCTTTTAAATTTGAAACCTGCAGGAAATTTCGAAAGAAAATACATAGAAAAATCTACAAGAAATATTAAATACGTCATCACTTAGTGAAATATAACTAACGATGAGGACTAAAATCATGTGATTTTGAAAAATGGAGGACCAAAACCAAATTTTGCTATATTTTAAGAGACTAAAAATATTTTTAACTCTATTATTATGATAAAAATATTAAATAATTTCAGTTAAGATAGTAGAAATTTTATTTAAATTAAACTCTTCGTTCCTTCGTCTGCATGAAATTTCTCTACAATTGATAAATTTGTTCAATATCAAATGAATTTAAAAAGTCTTTGGGGATCTAAAGTTGAACCGAATATAAGAAGTTCAGCTTCATTTTCATTAAATCTTTTATTTAATTCAAATAACTGCAAATTCAAATTTTTAGTTTTTTTTCTCATTTGATTCTAAAAAAATATTCAAATCAAACAAAATCTTTTTTAATATTATATTATGTTACCTAATGATATTTCTCTCTTCTTTCATATTCTTTGAAATGTTCGTATGTTTCCCCTTTAATCTTTTTACTTTTGTAAACTAATATTTCTATAAAATCTTATGTATAATTTTGAATAGTATCTTATCTTCTCTAAATAAGAAAAAAACAATATAAAAAATGAATATTAAAAAGTTCAAAATTTTTTTTGACAAAATAAAGATAAATAGTAAGAATATTAAAAGAAGTAGTTAATAATAAAAATCAAATAAGGGGGACCGAAATAATAATTTCATAAAATATATTATACGGGACGTTAAAGTAGTTAATAAAAATTTGAAAAATTTGGAGGGTGACCGTGGCCCCTGCCAACCCCCCATTAGCTACGACGCCCCCTGCCAGGAGTCATATAGCATGGGTGGACTCAGTGGTGCTGGGGCACTGGGGAAGGGTGGCAGCCGCCTGCCAAAGTTCCAATATATTAAATTTAAAACACCTAAAAACATTTCTAAATAATTATGTATCTCCTGAAGATTATTTTAGAAATTAGTTATCTTCAAAATAAAGAACTCTAAGGGTATGCTTGTGATGTTAAATTTTTGGTAGGGGAAGGGAGGGAAGGAATGGTTTATTGGAATCCCTTCCCCCCTTTGTGTTTGTGAGTTTGAGTATTTTACAAAATCTTTCCCTCCCCCTTCTTTCCCTCCCTTCTCCTCCCAATCATTTCATTTCTCTCATCTCTAAACTCACAACACACCCTAAAGATACAGGATACATCATACATGTCACATGTGTATTTGAGGAACATGATTCCTCTGTAACTCCGTTCTAACTTGAGAATTTGATGGAAATAGTACTGTACAACCAAAATATAGTAAAGAAGAGTGTATCTCACAACATAATATAACAGGAAGACTAAAGCATCAAATTAGTCCAAAAAGATATATAGAGTCCACTTCAAGTTAGTATTACAAAAAAGGAAATATCAAAAGTAGTCTCTCAAAGTATGCTTCGTCTTTTAAGTCAGTCCTTTAGTTAGTTATCAGTGTCCACTACAAGAAAATTTATTTTTAGCTACGGCTTTTGTGTGACGGCCTTGTGTTGTCGTTAGTAGCGACTGCAATTAATACTTAGAGACGGCCTAGCCGTCGCTAGGAAGTGACGTCGTAGCTACCTTTATAACTTATTTATTTGTTTCTGAAAATAAAAATAAAAATATAGCAACGGCTTGAGCGACAGCAGGCCGTCGTTACATTAAAAATAAAATTTTAATTTGTGCGCGCATTTTTTTAAAACGTAACGATAGTCGTAGCGACGGCTAGGCCGTCGCTATTTTTATATATAGTTTATTTATTTGTTTCTGAAAATAAAATAAAAAAATGTAGCAACGGCCTGAGTGATGACAGGCCGTCGTTACATTAAAAATAAAATTTTAATTTGTGCGCGCATTTTTTTAAAACGTAACGACGGTCGTAGTGACGTCCTGACCGTCACTACGTTAAAAACCTGGACGCGTTCAAACCTTTCCCCCTCCCCTCACCCTACATTTCCAAGCTCTTCTTCCTCCAAACTCTCTTTTCTCTCATACAGCCACCCCTTCTTTCTGTCACCCTCTCTCTGTTTATTTTGAAAACTGACTGATTAAAACGTTCCCCCTCTTCATAGGATTGTTTTTATGAAACGATAAGCTTTCAAAATAGTTGCCTGTATGTGACGTTAGAGCTCATTCCAGAATTGTTCCTTAGTCGGAGTCGCAACAAGTTTTTTTATAGCTTTAATCAATTTATTTTAATTAATAGTTTATTTATTTTATTAATTTGTTAATGTGATATAGGAATTAGGTTTATTGTAATTAATAGTTTATTTGTAGTTAGTTTTTTTTAATTTTATTTATTTGTAATTAGGTTTATTTGTAATTAATAGTTTATTTGTAATTAATAGCTTTAATTAATTAATTTGTAATTAGGTTTATTATTTATATTATTATTAATGGATATAGGAATTAAGTTTATTTGTAATTAATAGTTTAATTAATTATTTGTAATTATTAGTTTATTTGTTTTATTAATTTATTAGTAATTATTTAATTTATTAGTAATTAGTAATGAGTAATTAGTTTTTTATTTATATAATAATCTATTTTTTATATAATGTCTATAGTATGGTAATCATTTTATTAGTTTATTAGTAATTATTTTATTAATTAGTATATTAGTAATATGTAATTAGTTTTTTATTAATTATATAATTATTTAATAATGTCTATAGTCATTAGTGCCTAGGATGCGTGGTAGAGGTTGAGAGAAGATCCCACCAAGTAGAGGGAGGTCCATCCCTCCGGGCGAGCTACGTGCATAGGTAGCTCGCGCGATGCGGGAGAGGGCCAACCTCTCTCACTCACACTAGGTGGCGTTGGATATGGTATAAACAAACACTCTTCTGTATTATGTTTCTATTTGTTGTCAAATTAATTAATTTGTGTAATTTTCCTGTGTAGCAACGACAGCTTGGGCGGGAGGTCGAGCTGGACGAGTTCTTTATGCAATTGAATATATAACTAATAACTAATTTTACTTTTACCTCAACAGACAAATTACAATGAGCGCCTGAGGGAGGTGGAGTCTCAGATGGGGGACACCTCCATGACTGATGCCTCCACCAAGCTGGAGATCTGGAGGGATGTTGCGGGTGGCAAGACCCGAGGCCGTTGTTATGGCATCGGGGACTTGGCCTCCAACATTCATTCAGGTGTGACCAGCTTGACTCAGGAGTCCCGGGCTCACCTTGGCGGGAGTACTGACGGGTCTGAGTCACGACATTCTACTGAGGAGGCACTGCGCCAAGAAGTTAATGAAGTAAGGGAGCAGTCTCGGCAGGCCATGGCAAAGACTGTAGAGTTAGAGGACGAGTTAGGATGACTCTGACGACAGATGCAGCAATTGTTGGACGCTCAGGCTCCAGCTTAGGTTCAGGCAACCGCACCCCCATTATGATGCCGCCCTAGATGACCTACCGTTGGATGAGGAGGACGAGCCGACCCTACCACAGCCCTAGCGTCGCCGCCGCCATTGATTCTTTTTATTATGTTTTTTTATGGTTTTATTGTATTATTTTTTAACAGATTATGTGTATATATTATATATATATATGTTATTTATTTAGTATTATTTTAAAATTTTTAAATTAATAAATAATAACATAAATAATAAATTTAAGAAATTTAATAAATTAATAAATTATTAAAATAAAATAAATAATAATAAATTTAATTTAAAAAAATCTGTAGCGACGGCCATGGCCGTCACTACGGCCGTCTCTAAATAAAAAAAAAAAAAGAATTATTCTTGGCGATGACCATGTTTTCAAAGACGACTTTTGCGACAGTCAGGCTGTCTCTACATAGCGACGACTCACTTTTCTCGTCGATACTGTATTTACGACGAGATTTGTAGTGACGTCCACGTGACCGTATCTACGCCGTTGCTAGCCTGTAGAGACGATTTTTCCTTGTGTAGCAACGACCCATAGCCGTTGCTAAAAATGAAATTTCTTGTAGTGGTCTTATCCATAACGAAGATGCTTAAAGAGTAACTTCGTTGGAGTTGCTACACTGATATGTACGTTAGAGAAAAGACTGAGACAAGCGAGATTTAATCATTGGAACATAATACAAATATGCATGTGCTATCCAATGGTAGCTACTAAATATAAATTATTTTAGTGGGGTTCAGTTATTATTTTATTATTTTTTATCTATTAAATATTGGGAAATGAATATTTGGAACTGTAGAATATTTGGAAATGAATTAAAAGAGAGAATGATGATACAATTGTTGTGTTGTAAGTGCTTGCAACGGTAAAATTTAATAATGATTTAATGTAAAATTTTCATATATTTATTTTTAAATTTTTTAAAATTAATGTCTTTGCATTTTAAATTTGAAATGCAAATATTATTTAATTAAAAGTAAATATATATGTGGTTAATGTTTAAAATTTGGCATACAAAATATATTAATTTAAATTTGTAATGAATAATAAACTAATATAAAGTGAGATAGATTGTGGGGTTATTTAAGAAATTTTTAGAGTTGTTGGGTTAGAGAAAAAAGTGAGATGAGTTGCTTAAAATTATAAAGATGATATTATATATTATGGGAATACATGAAAAATTATAATTTATTTAATGTAGCAATTCATGTAAGTTGCTCCATTAAAAATGACCTAATTGGCACATTACATTAATGCAACGTGACATACTGATGTGGAGATCTATCTGGCATAAATTAAAATATACTTGTGGGAATAAGACTACTTAAAAGAAATGTTGATATAGTGGAGAATTATTACCTTTCTTTCCTGTGTTCCAACATATTTTCCACCACTATGTTTTCTTTATGTGAGGGACGAAAAGTAGGGGTGTAAACTAGGTAGTAATGTAAATGAGTTAATATATAACTTGTATGTACTTATTATGCATCCTAATTCCATGCATATTAATTAATGCAATAATCCCATCATATATATCAAAGTCATACAAGTCCAATATTAATTAATTCATTAAGAAATAAGAAAAGGAACAACAAATCTAGAAGCCCGCGATTCAAGACCCAAATGTGTGTTTGATTTCCATTAAAATCACGTTTTAAAGGTGAATCTAGGCTAATGCTATTGAGAGTAGTTTATAACCCTGGATTCACTTCGGTGTAAACCAAACACATCCTACATTGATTTTCGCAGTTTAATCTAGCGCCTAATTATACTAAAAGCTCCATCCACCATTAGTGATCAATACAAACAAAGAAAACTTTAGTATGAGGGAAAGTATTTAACTAATAACAAAACTCAAATATAGTTACATGTAGTGATGAAGCATTTGTCCCTTAAAAAATTCGGGTCATCATCGGCCACTAATTAATTCAGCAATTAAATAACACAACCAGTACATCAAAAAGGGGCATTAATACAAAGCCAAATCTCCACATGTAAATAACTCAGTGAGACATAACAAAGAAGTCACTAATATCCACACTCTCTGGAATTTCTAACTTGAATACGTCACTACAAAAACTTTCCTTCTCTTCCTCCACGCTGCTGTTCACACACGCGGATGATGAATTCAACTGGTTTGGGCTTGACAGAACCGAGTCATACTCATAGCCCATGTTTTGGTAATTTGCATTGTTTAGGGAGTGAACCAAAGCCTGGTCCCCAAGCAATTCATCAACTTGATTTTGTTGCAAAACAAGGTTCTCACCCTTATATGCAGGGGTTGAATTCGATGAGGAACTTGAACAGCACATGTTTGTCATATTGCCTGAGAAGCCTTCCACATTGGAGGTCGTTTCAGTAGGCATTTGAAATTGATTAAACTCTAGTGGTGGGGCCATTTCCATTTGGTTTTGTAATTGTAGATTCTGTGAAGCCAAATCTGGATTGTTCTCATTCTTGATTGATATAAGAGAGGCAGTGGCTGCCAGCTTTAACAATTCCTGGTTCATCACAGCTTGGGCACTACCCAATAAGCCTTGTACATTCAAAAGGGACGGGTTGGCCAACATTGACCTTAAGATAGAGGACATGTCAAGGCGTGGGGCGTGAGTAACAGGGTCAATTCCCATTCGAAGCAGCCTCTTCCTAATGTGAGTGTTCCAGTAGTTCTTTATTTCATTGTCAGTTCTTCCTGGCAATCTAGCTGCTATAGCTGACCATCTAAATAAGACATTAATTAGCATATATGAGATCATCTCATCTCTGTTAAACTTTGAAAAATGCTTAATATAGTTTTTTATATTTATTGAAATATTTATTATTAGTATTGTTTATATCTTAATAAAAATAGTAAATATTTATTGAAAAGTATTAATATTGTATTTTTTTATAAGAGTTTAATGGGAATACATTTAAATGTCATCATTAATGTGATGTTACATGTATTTTTTTATACAATTAATGATGGAAATTCATTAAAATCATTCTGTAAATACTTATCATTTTCTTATTCATGAAAGAACCTTGAACTTTTTAATTAGAGATCATAAATGAAGGAAAATCATGGACGTACTTGTTGCCCAAGATACTATGCAACTGAATAATAATATCTTCTTCTTCGAAGGAGAACCTTCCTCTCTTGATATCGGGTCTCAGGTAATTTGTCCATCGAAGGCGGCAACTCTTGCCACACCTTTCTAGACCTATAATAACAATTAATATGTTAATCGATCGATCATTAATTGACTAGATATATAGAACAAAAGAATATATATTAGCTGGGTAAAAAGGCAAGGGAGAAACAATAAATAAATTACCGGCATTTTTAGGGAGGGTTCGCCAATTGCCTGGTCCATGAATCTGAATGTAGTTGATGAGCTTAAGGTCTTCCTCAGGTGTCCATGGGCCCTTCTTGAGACCATTCTTGTCACAGCAAGGAACTCTTCCCATTTTCCAACTTTGTTTAGCTCAGAGATTAATGGATCGAATATATATGGTTCCTAATTAAAGCCTAAGACGAAAGTGAACTTTTGTTGTTGGTGGTGATCGTAATGGCTAAGACGATCTTTACGTGTATTTATAGCAGATCGAAAGCAAGGGTTGAAGTTCCAAGTCAAAATGATTTGGCGCCGGCCTTAAGCCACATGTCTTTCTCAACGATAATACGCATCATCGTATATATATGTCTTGTATACGTATATATATGCAATATATACATACAGTACATTGCATAAACGATTTAATTTCCAGCTACACCATGCATAGCATAATGCATTGATATATTAATACGTGGTGATTCATAACTTTTTATAGATGATCATACTCATTCGTACGGTCAATTTCATATTATATATATAGTATTTCTCTAACAATTATAATTCCTCGTTTTTTATGAAGGAATGCAGTGACTAATTTGATTCTGTGACTCATATATATATATATATATATATATATATATAGTTGATGCTTGTTTTCAACAGATTGGAATTGATTAATTGAAACAAAAAGGAAAGGAAACATGCAGAGGCAGGAATACAATTTACATAGTATATATATATATATATATATATATATATATATATATATATATATATATATTCTATATATAGAGAGAGGGAGATACACGCCTATATATATATGTACCATCTAGACCACTGGCACGTGACATTAGAAGATCGGAAAGGCGGGATTATTAAAATTTAAACGGATAAAGACATGGAAGGGAGTTGACTTTTTTCATTGTAAAACCACTGAAGTTAAGGGATGGGATTGAGAAAATGATGATTAGGGATGACAATTGAGTCCAAGCCTTATGAGTACTCGTAAAAATTACTCGTAATGGCCAGGGTAAAAATCCATAAAGTGGGTATGGGCGCGGGTACGGGTAAAAGCCCGCATTTTTTCATGGGGACGGGTACGAGCACTTTGATGCCCAGCCCGTCCCATACCTGCACTCATATATATAATTATTTAATAAAAAATACCATATATAATCACTGCAAAAAAAAAGTGATTTGGCGGAGGCTAATTTTTCCATTTCTCGCGGTCTAAGACCGCCACAAAACACAATTCTGACAGTCATATCAGCGCCGGCATTACTTGTGCCACAAACTGCTTTGTGGCGTTTTCTGGTGGACCGCTGGCAGGAACGCTGGAAATGATATATTCATTACTAGGGGTCGTAAACCGCCACAAAGTACATACATTCCAACCGCCACAATTTGATGAAGGATTTGTAATTTGTTACTAAACATTATTAGCGACATTTGACCGCCACAATTTGCTAATATTTCTCGCAGTCATGTAGCATCAAATTTGCTCATATTAAAGGACATCCTAATTGTATCCCTCCTGATACTGATTCGGAATAATTAACATCATAATGTAGAAATATACGCCTTTAAAATAATATATAAAAAAAACTCTTTCAATATCCCCTATGTACAAAAAAAGGCTCTAATCACAAAATTATATATCATTTCATAAGTACTTTGAAAAAAAAATTATATCTAACAATAATTCAAATCAAGGTCGATGTTTACAGATAGCTTACACATTCTTGCTGCTAGAAACAGATCAAAATCAAGGTCGATGTTTACAGAATTTCAATCTCAATTAGTCCACCAAATGAGACAATACGCTAGCCCGGTACAAATTACTCCCTAAAACCAATATTAATACCATATATTATAATTAGTGAAATAATTTTATTTATGTATTTGCTAAGGTAAAATCTATTAATATATTGAATAGTATGAATTAAATGCGAAGAAGAAGCAGATCTACCGCATGAAGTGCATAGGTGAGTCCCATAGCATCATGGAGTGACCAAGTTGAGGCCCTGTGATCAAAACACAAGTGAATGAACACACACTGAAAACTTGCCAAGGACATGTAGGCGGTGCTCGTATAAGGAACTGGAAAATTCTTGCTTATTATGCCTGCTTGAAATGGTAAAACAAGAAGTTTATATAATATATAACAGACTCTTCAAATTAACATAAATTAAGAGATCAACTCAATAATTAAGATCAGTGATGCTTACTTGAATTATGAACCATGCTGACCAAACAAGAGCACTACTAATTAAGGCAACTGGGCCTAGAAGAAGGTTTGATTTGCCAGAGGAGTTAGTTCCTTCCATTTTTTGTGCATATCTCCAGTGTTAAAAGCACGACTCCACTCACACACAGAACTGTCCCTAACACCTTTGCTAGGCCTTCCTTCCTTCTTGATTCTCAAATTCTCTTGCCTACCAATAAACCAAAATAATTAATTCAATCTCTCTAGAAGGCTATAGCTACAAATTAATTACAATGACCATGTTAATTATTTTGTGGAAATAAATAATGGTTCGGGTCAATTCATATGCTACCAACCTGAAGATGAGTGCAAGCATGAAAGTGAAAGCTGGGAGCAAATTGGTAAGCGCACATGCAACTGTAGCGGTTGAATATTTTAGCCCCACGAAATACAGAACCTGGTTTCCTGTAACTCTGCATTCAAACTGGTGTCATTAAAATGCTTATCATATTTATCAGCATATTGATAAAAAAAGACATGTAAGAACCTCTTTGAGCTTATTGGCATAAATTTCTCCAACTAAGACTCTTTCTCTGAACAGCATGCTGTTTCTTAAACAGAGTATGAACTTGATTTCCGTCATTGCAAAATTCTGGCCTAAGCAAAGTCGACTACCAAGATCCTAATACAAACATTGGAAATAATATAGCTCAACTTGTTTATAGGAAAGAAGCAACCAAACCACTCACCTGTTCTTAAGTCCT
Source organism: Sesbania bispinosa (assembly GCA_026901365.1). Classification (NCBI taxonomy): domain Eukaryota; kingdom Viridiplantae; phylum Streptophyta; class Magnoliopsida; order Fabales; family Fabaceae; genus Sesbania; species Sesbania bispinosa. The sequence goes on from QLOH01001043.1 coordinate 125,956, forward strand.
AATACAAAAGGAAAACATAAAACATAACTCATATCTGTTCAGGCCATTGCACCATTGATACCCTTCATAATCAATATCACACATATTAAGCACAAGCATATTACCAAACAAGCTCAACATAAGAAGAAAATAGATATATAAGTTGGGTCTTGAAGCATCACTACACTGTAACCACCTAAAGCTACAACTAACACTCACTTCCCCTGAAACAGTAACTCGGGCATTTTGTCAAACAAGAGATAGGCATCTAAACTGAATTGATATGTTTAAAATCCCTCATCTTTTTTAATCAAGCTACTGATAAGTACAGAAAACGGTAACAAGATGTTATGCTATAGGAATAAAATAAGTTTCAATTCCAAGAGACCAAAATAGATTACCGAATAGATGTCTAAAAACTTGCCAATCTTTTAGCTACCAGCAGCTTTGCCTTTTTCTCAGGATTTCCTTCTTTCATGATTTCCTTTTTCTCAAAATGAGGCTTATACCAGGGGATGTAAGGTCCTTTTGGTCACCAGAAGAGCAAGAAAAGTTTCTTATTAAAAGAGAAAAAAAGAATGGATCGTGACAGTCCACAACACTTAATATAACTTATAAAATAATTTTTTTGTCATATATGTAATACTAATGGGCTGTTAACTTTTTTTCAATAGTTCATTCTAATCTGTGATTTGTTTTGCATCATATTGGTGCAGGTATATATGAAACTTATCAAGAATCATATATGACAAAGACAAAAATAATCCTGGAAGATAATAAAATATTTAACTATATAAATGCATAAAAAACAAATCCACCAAATCTAGCTAATCCTATTTTTGCTTCTTCTTCTCCTGTGATGCTCTATACGGACACTCTTTCCATCCACTTACATTGCAGCCACCATAATCATTCATCTAGAAAGGTAATATTTATATTATGCATTCCAATCAAACATAGGAACTAAAAATTACAAAAATTAACCAAAGATAATAAAAGAGAGTGAGTACACTTCATGATCTTAAAAGAAAATTTGGCAGCTAGCAGCCATTTTCATGAATGACATCCCTCATAACATAGGAACTAAAGATACAAAAATTAACCGAGGATACCCTTAGCATACAACCCAAAAAAAAAACAAATTTGTAATGTCTTGCATTCTAACAGTATTCACAAATCCCTATCACAAGAGAGGGATAGTGAAAGAGAGAGAGAGTGGGGAAGAGAAAATATTTTATTAATGGGATGAAAAATTCTCAGTAACTATACCTTATAGTTTTGCTCTGTTAATGAAGAAAGCCAACCAAGCAAAACTGCTACCCCCTGCTAACCAAAAAATCTGATTCCAGAATGCCAGATACCAAAACTAAAATTAGGCCTATACAAATCTCTATTCCCAAAAAAAAGGTTAAGAAAATTTAGATTCTAAAAGTAAGCCTCACATTTCCCAGAGCAAGCAAACCACGGTCAAAGAAGAGAACTATGCCAAGAAATATGAAAAAGATGCTGAAACCAATTAGACCTACACCAATCTTTGCAGGTTTGTCAAAATTTCCAAGGTCAAAAGGCATGCAATATGAAAAGGACAAAGGAGAAATTTTTTTTGATAGAATGAGCAATATTGCAGTGAGGCACAAAATATGTTATCTATACTATTAAGTGTCATAATTACTTTTAAGTGTCTTTAAGAAACACAGGAAATTCAAAAGATTTTAAAGTGTATTCATTTATAAAAGAAATACGTTTTTAATAAAAACATAAAAAATGAAACAAAATTAGTAAATATACGTAAACCATATCATATGACCCTATTTTTATAAATTTGAACCAATTTAAACTACTTAAGATTTAAGACACGTGATAGATTGGATTAAAAAAAGCCAATAGCCTTTCTACGTGACCAACCAAGACTACTTGGTCTAGCAAATTCATTTGTATGCTAAATGATTTAGGAGGGTAAAAAATTTCTTTCTTCTTTTTATTAGTTTAGTTGCTAAATTGTGTTGAGTTTCAACTGAACAATTATTTAACAAACCGTTCTCACTAAATCATGTTGAGTTTCAAAACAATGATAGATGAAACCTTTATATCAAGGCCGTAGGATAATAACACTTCCACTAAACAAAATCTGATGTTAAGGAGTGAAGGAAGTTTCTGATTGAACCCAAACTATAATCTATAGACAAGTGTTTCCAATGAGAAGAAAAATGTTCAGCTTACTACTTTTCAACTTTTGCACTGTCGCAAATCTACCACTTTGGGAGAAAACTCTAGGATTACATAGCTTAATATCGTTAATTTGAAAATCAATTGAACAAACATTGAAGAAAACCCTAAAAATTAAGCGAAACCAAAACCTTACAATTTGAGAACTTAAACTATAGCAATTCAGGTAAATGAACAGAGTTTCCTCATAAGAAACGAACGTGATCTTCAATTAATATAACAATATACACAACCACAGAAAAACTTAAAAAGAAAAAAGGGATAATTTACCGAAATAGAGGCACATGCATTGCAAAAGGAAAAAAATCATGGCAGAGCGTGAGAATTGCGATGAGATGCTCTGTCACGGCTGAACGATTAATCGACCGATTGAACCGCGACGGAATCAGTGATGAAGTAAGAGTTCGAAGGCGTAGGGTTTGTTGAGGATGTCTTCAGCGCCCTTACTGGTGACGAAAGAGGCGACGGGGAAGACGCGGGATTTGGAGGTGTGTGTGGCGGCGAAGTCTTTGAACCAGAAGAGCTTCCTTGCTGCTGAGGTCGCTAATCAGTAGCTTGATTAAAATACATTTCAACATTATATCACTTTCAGTAAAACGCCGCTGCCATGGCCAAGCCGTCCTCACTCACCAACTCCATGGTGAAGGCCTCAATTCCTTGATCCCCATCACCGACGACGACAGCAGAATCCAGTGACATAGAAGAAGAATTTGACGATTAGGGTTCAGTGAAGAGAGGAGAAGTCTCTGAGTGAAAGGGAGTGGAGAGATTTATGTCGGTGATTAATTAATTAATAAGAACTCTAAAAAATAGTGTTAGAGTCATGACGCGCAATAGAAAAGTGAGATAATATAATGAAACTTTTGTGGGAGTTTTAAGCGTCTAGAAAATGTCTCAGACTGCTAGAAAAGAAAATAATTTGTGTCATCTTTATAAAGGCCAAAAAAATACATCATTTTCTGGCGGTTTTTGTTAACCGACAGTAAATAATTGCCAGTAAATCACACTTTTTTTGTAGTGAATTATATATAGGGATATATTAATTTTATTAAAATATCTAATATATTTATACATATTTTAAAAATTAATATATATAATATATCACAAATTAAAAATATATTTTTATAACTATCTATTTGTGTATTTTTACTTTATAATATATGACTAATTAGTGTTAATAATAATTTTTTACAGATCTTGAAGAATTTTAACACATGATATCCAGGTTTATAAAATAGTGTGACGTGAACTTATATTGTAATATTTAATAAAAATTTTGAACTTTAGATTATTTGTTGTGTTTTAGAACATTAACATATTGTGTTTTAATATAATTAAATTGTTGTATCACTGATATTTAAAATTATGTTTGAACGATCTTCAAGTAACTTTTTCAATTGAAATATAGTTTTCTTAAATTAATATTTTTTTAGTAAGTTGTTAATTTTTTACTTAATAAAAGTGCAGTTAACGGGCGCGGGTACATACATATAGATGCCCAGCGGGTATGGGGACAGACACTAAAGTTACTGCTCATGCGGGTACGGAAGCGGGTACGGATTTTTTTTAAAAAACGTAGGTATTGGGACGGACACTGTGGTACCCACCGCACCGGATACCCATTGACATCCCTAATGATGATTGAACTTGAACTTTTGAGTTTGACCTTTGTTTTGATGTATGTTGCGGGAAAATATATGGACGGTATGGTTGTTAAGTCCCTTAACAACATTTGGAGAAAATATGCTCTCGTGTTCAATTTCATTGTATTGTTTCATTCCGGATTTTCATTTTTCTTCCTTTTGGCTATGATATATGCGTGACGTTAGCTATATCTGGGGTCACAAATCGTCCACCCTCATTACATTTACCTTTCAATGCTTTTTTAAACAAAAATATCTACAAACCATTATGAGTTAGGATATCCGTACATAAAATAGTGTGGACACTGTTTTTACAACAGTGGCTCCTGTGCCTAAAAAGCTCGCACTCTCTCTCTTTTTCGCTGAACGTTAAAAGCAGTCTGGTACAATATATTTCCAGCCATTATAAGCTCTTAATTAGGAAAAATGTGACAATATATATTATCATAATAACTAACTTACTATTTTATAATTTAATGATTTTATATATATATATATATATTCATGATCATCAGTAAATAAAGTTAATTTCAAAATATTAAGTGAAAATTATTTATATAGAGAGGTAATTTACATAAATTAATAATATATATTTAGGAGAAAAGTAATTTTTGTATTGGCCTAATAAGATTAACATTGACCCAAAACAAGAATGAGGTTGTCACACCATATGATTTATGAAACAAAAAAGAACATCATCTATAGCTTCCTAGCTATTCATATATTCTTCTTGAAGAAGATAAGGGAGGCATAAGTAACTAGCTAGTGTATGTTGTTGGAAGTTTTGTTATTTATTTGTCAAAATTTTGGGTATTTTTCTGTATTTAAATGGATGATGTGTTAACTACGCGAACACATGTCTACCTATAAGTGGTCAATTTTCCTTGGAATAAGGACCTTAATTTCAACGAGAGTAGACATGCCATCCGTGACAGGTGTCCTTCTTTCTTCCACAAGTGTTAAGTCAGCGATATATACCCTACTCTCGCTTTTTGATATCTTCTCTGGTTGCTTCTTCTGGTTGATCATCCCTAGCTAGCCACGTCTTTGAAAATCAGGTGCCAAAATTCATCCACCCTTCATCTAACACTGTTTAGTTTGTATTTCATTTAGCATTAAAACTAATTAAATTTAATTTTATATTTCTCAACATAAATATTTTTAATGTTAAAAATGTGAGTTTATCATATTTTAATATTAAATCAAACATGTTAATTTTTAAGTTAAAATATTATTTTACTTTTTTTCTTTTTCCTGCTTCGTTCTTTTTTTTACGAAGATAAGAAATATTATTATATTCTCATATCACAAACGATTTTTAGCTCTAGTTTAAGGAGAAGAAAAATGGTTGCGTATGCAAACATAAATCCAAATGCTCTAAAAGCTAGCTAGTTTATAAAATAACAATTTTCCAAACTTTATATATATATTATTAAGAAGGAATTCGTAACAGCTGGCCAATGAATAATAAAGAAAAATGTATAATGCAAAAAACTTATGTTGTCTCCTTTTTTGACGTATAGAAGACATGATGCAACTCTATTTGTATTCAGTGGAATTCAAGTGTTCAGAAACAATTGCGATTGTGAGAGATCTATATCATAAAATATGAAGATTGTGAGAAACAATTTTTGTATTGGCCTAATAAGATTAACATTTAGCTCAGTGGGCATATGAGTAGAGGGATCTCAGATCACTGTGCAATTATTCTTAAATATGAGGACACCAATTGGGGTTAAGCCTTTTAAAATATTAAATAGTTGGCGTCAAGAACCGGGGTATATAGAAAGAGTGGTTGTTATTAAAGGTAGAAGGTTGGGCAGGTTTTGTTTTAAAAGAAAAATTGAAAGGTATTAAGAATAAGCTCAAAATTGGAATAAGGATGTTTTTGGAGAGTTAAATCAAAAGATTGTTGAAGCAAGAGCGGAGATTAGTAGATTTGACATCAAAGCTGAAGACAATGACCTTCTACCGGAAGAGGTGTTTCTTAGAAAAGAATGCATGGTAAACTGCCAATTGTTAATGCAAAAAAAAAAAAAGATAGTTTGTTATTCCAAAAGTCAAGATTAAGGTGGTTGAAGGAAAGGGATGCAAACACGAAATACTTTCATGGTTTCATCAATAAAAGAAGGCAAATCAATGAAATCAGATGTTTGAAAGTAGGGGGCAGCAGAATTTCTGATCCAGAACAAATAAAACAGAAGATTAAAGATCACTTTGAAAGCCACTTCTGTGAAAATAATTGGCGTCGCCCAGTACTACAGGGTCTGGATTTCAAGACTTTAGGGTCAGCAGAAAGTGATAAGTTAATAAAGCCTTTTTCTCTGCATGAGGTCAAGGAAGCGGTGTGGGGTTGTGAAAGCAATAAGAGCCCAAGTCCTGATGGTATTAATTTCTACTTTATAAAAGACTTGGGATATTCTACAGAATGATTTCATGATGTTTCTGAATGAATTTCATGCAAACAGCAAGCTGGTTAGAGGTATGAACAGCTCTTTTATTTTTCTGGTTCCCAAGATAGATAGTCCTCAACGCATTGAGGATTATAGACCTATTTCCCTTATTGGCTATTTGTATAAAGTCTTAGCTAAGATTTTAGCAAACAGACTTTGTAAGGTCATTGGGAGTGTAATTTCTGAGTTCCAATCGGCATTTATTAAAGGAAGACAGATTTTGGATAGTATTTTGGTTGCAAATGAAGTGGTAGAGGAAGCTAAGAGAAAGAAAAAAAAAAGTGTTATGTTTAAGGTGGATTTTGCAAAAGCCTATGACTCGGTGAGTTGGGATTTTTTACAATTCATGATGATAAGAATGGGTTTCCCATTAAAGTGGTGCAGGTGGATAGAAGAGTGTCTTAAAACAACTAGAGTTTTAGTCTTGGTAAATGGAAGCCCTACAAATAAGTTTGGTGTTTCAAGGGGATTACGACAAGGTGATCCTTTGGCACCTTTCCTCTTCCTTATTGTAGCAGAGGGTTTGAATAACTTGTTCCTTAAAGCTAGTCAGCAAGGTCACTTTAGGGGGTATGTGGTGGGCTCCGATCATATGAAGGTGGACATTCTTCAATATACTGACGACACTATCATTATGGGTCAGGCTACGAAATCCAATGCATGGGTGATTAAATCTGTTTTAAGGTTGTTTGAGCTAGCTCTGGGGTTAAAAGTCAATTTTACAAAAAGCAAGCTCATAGGTTATAATGTTTCTACTCACTGGCTGAATTACATGGCTTCTATATTGCATTTTCGATTGGGTTCCTCTCCTATTAATTACCTTGGCATTCCCATTGGAGCAAATCATCGGCGGCTGCAAACTTGGCAGCTGGTTGTAGAAAAGGTTAGAAAAAGATTGTCTGGTTGGACGCGTGTCACTCTGTCTTTTGGAGGAAGAGTTGTTCTTTTGAAGTCCGTCCTAAACTCCATCCCGATCTACTTCCTTTCCTTCTTCAAGGCTCCAAGAGGTATCATTTCCAAACTTCAATATTTATTCTCATCTTTCTTGTGGGGTGGGGATCAGGATCATAAAAAAATACATTGGGGTGTCTTGGGATGATATGTGTAGAGTTAGGAATCAAGGGGGTTAGGTCTCAAGGATATTTCAGCTTTTAATTTAGCATTGTTGGAAAAATGGAGGTGGAGGATTTTGACTGAAAAAAATAGCTTTTGGGTGAAAGTCCTTACATCATTGTATGGGGATGGGTTGTCTTTGTTTTGTAGGGGAAAAATGAAGGGGTCTAGGTGGTGGGATGATCTATGTGGAATTGAATCTGGCAATTTGGTTTCTAAAAATTGGTTAACTAGCAATTGTAGTAAGGTAGTTGATGATGGAAAGAATACTCTATTTTGGTTAGATAAGTGGGTGGGGTCTGATACTTTAGCAAAAAGATTTAATAGGTTATATCAAGTAGCTAAGGATAAAAAAGCATCAATAGCAGACATGTTTGCTTGGAGGGAGGGTATACCAGTTTGGCAGTGGAGGTGGAGAAGAGGGTTATTTGATTGGGAACAACAGCTTCTCAATTCTATTGTGGCTGAAATCAATTCCATTAATTTTAATGAAGAGGTTGTTGATAAATGGAGTTGGGGGAACGATCCAAACGGAGGGTACACAGTAAAGTCAACTTATAATATATCCGAAATGATAGGATTTTTGCAACTATTAGTGGTTTTAATTGGCTTTGGTCGAAGGTTGTACCTACCAAAGTTTCAGCCTTGGCTTGGAGGGTTATGTTGAACAGATTACCTACTAAACAGAACCTGATCAGAAGGGGTGTACTGCAGATTCCTCAAGTGGAGTGCTTATTTTGCAAGAATAGTGCAGAAACAACAAACCATCTATTTTTTGAATGGACTACTACTTATCAACTTTGGATGGAGTGCTTTCATTAGTTAGGTTTATATACAGTTATCCACAATAATTGTCATATAAATATGATGCATTTTGTTGGTCTCTCATATTGCTCTTTCAACAAAAGGGACTTTTGGATTTCAATTTGGTTGGCATCTATTTGGACAAGTTGGCTGGCGCGGAATGACCTTATTTTTAACTCCCATAATTTATCTGTTTCTGATATGTTAAAGTTGGTAAAGCTTCGTTCTTGGAGGTGGTTGCGGACAAGACACAAATTATTTACTTATGATTTTTTCTCCTGGTCTGAAACTCCAGTGGCATGTGTTGTCTAGAAATACTGCTTCGTTCTTGAATTGTTGTCTTGTGTGTAGAAATCATGTTGTTTCTGTGTTGTTGCTGTCCTCTTTTATGATAATTTATTTGCTAAGCCTTTATCTGTGCTATATAAGGGGTTTGATGTTACTAAGGATGTGAACCTAAGGAGGTTGATTAGATTTTATAGGTGGTTTGGCTGTTTTGTTTTTGCTCACAGTGGATGATCTTCAACGGGTTTGGTTAGCTGCAATATTTCCTTTTATTATTTTTGTCCCTTGTATTCTTAAGGGCCCGTTTGGTGCACATGATAGGATATGATATGATAGGATAAGATATGAGAGTTGGATAGTGACATGATAGGATAAGAGCAGGATAAACTCTTATCTTATCATATGTTTGATGTACACCAGGATAAGAAGACAGATATGATTATTTTATCATATCCTACGTTTGAGATGGACAAATTATGGTAGGATAGGATATAAAGAATATTAAAATGACAAAATTACCCTTATTACAAATTTAAATTATTTTTTTGCTTTTAAATAAGTACACATAAATACAAATTTATTTTTTATTAAAAAATTTAAATTTATTTTACAAAAAATAAAATTGTTAAAAATATTATAATTAATATCAAAATTACCACAAAAAACCGTTATTATAGAGAGAGAGAGGAGGAGAGAGAGAGAGGAGAGAGGGAGGGAGGAGAGAGGAGAGAGGAGAGAGGGGAGCAAGAGAGAGAGGAGAGAGAGGGGAGAGAAAGAGGAAAGAGAGAGAGAAAGGAGAGAAGGATGAGAGAGAGAGGAGAGAGAGGGAAGAGATAGGAGATAGAGAGAGGAGAGAGGGAAGAAAGAGGAAAGAGATAGGAAATAGAGGGAGGAGAGAGAAAGAGGGGGGAGGAAAGAGAGAGGAAAGAGAGGAGAGAGAGGAGAGGAAAGAGGGGGAGAGAGCAAGAGATAGGAGAGAGAAAGAAGAGGGGAGGGGGAGAGAGGAGAGAGAAAGAGGATAAATGAGGGAAAAAAAATTATCTTATCATATCCTATCACTCCCTAACTCAGCTCCTCCTCAGGATAAGAATTACACTAGAAGGAAAGAATAAGATAAGCAACATGAAAAAGTTATCATATCATATTGGTGCAACAAACACATGATAAGTGATAGGATAGGATAAAGTTATCATATCGTGTCTTTTATCCTGTGCACCAAACGGGCCCTTAGTAACTATTGGGATTTCCTTTTGTTGGGCATTCCTTGCCTATTAACTCTTTATGTTGTATGGGTTGGAGTACCCCTTTTACTCCTTATCAATTCATTTTTGCTTATAAAAAAAAAATGAAGATTGTTTTACAAAGCATATATTAATTATATATATACGCATGGTTTTACTTTGTGTTTCATGGCTGGAAAAATTATCAAAAATATCTAGATTGATACTATATAAATTCTGAATCTTAGTTGGTTAACAACAGTGCATCACCGTATCCGTATATATGTTTTAAAAATTTGGCCTAAATCTGTATTTGAATTTCTTAATCATAGACATACTGATCATATAATTAATCTGCGCTTGGTGCAAAATGAAAAGCTTGATGGCGACTGGCTTCCCTGAAATTATGATCTACCAATTGAATACGGTGTTCTATTATTGTTGTATAGTATCCAAACTCAACGAACTTTGAATCTTTCCAGACATCGCTTTGTCAATTTGTTTGAAGCACAATTTTTTATACTTTATTTTCTAAAATATATCTTTTTTTTTTCACCAAAGAATCAAGTCCAAAAATTTCCCCGAATGCCATGAGTCCATGACTTTTTAGAGCGATTTTGTTCAACCAAAAAAAAAGAGTGATTTTGTTGTTGGCCCAAGCCCAACAGTTCTGCCCGTGGGTCGGTATTAATCCATGTGCGGTTTGGATAGTGATGTGACATTTGCTATTCCCATCCCTTTTTTCTATTCTCACGCCATACATTGGATGGCTTTGTATATGGCATGGAATCAATGTTTCAAATTCTACCGATACATTATTATTTTAAAATTAAATATTTTCAAAGTGTTATAAAATTGTAATTTTATTATGGAGTAAATCCTCATTTTAGTTCTTTAAAGATTTATGGGGTCGGTCATATTAGTCCATGAAAAATAAAAACTATATTTTCATTCTTAAAAAATGAAAAAGTCATTAGAGACTAACTTGATGTTGAAAAAAATCTTCAAAAACTAAATTGAACAACTTTTTATCTTTCAAGAACGAAAAATGCAATTTTGATATTTAAGGGACTATATTACAAACTTCAAATCTTTCGGGATTCAAGATGAAGATTTAGTTTCTTATTATGTGTTATGATTAACTTATAATAAATTAAATAGAATTAAAATAAAATTATTAATTTAATAATGTAGTAAAAGTATATGGCTTTTTAAAAAAACAAATATGAATTAAATAACATATAACTACACAATGGCAAATGAGATTGAAATACAAAATATAAATTTAAATAGTCATTACACATAATGTATTTAATTCCACTTTCAATCCCTTATAGTTAATGTGTGATTTTGATTTCCTAATAATGCTTTGAATAAATTAAATTCCTCAATTTTTTTATTACAATTAATCCCCCTATATATTCATTTTTCTTTTATTTAAAGCTTTTAAATTGTTATTTTATATTTAAATTATTCATAAATTACTTGAATCCCTTAAATCATTTTAAACCATTTTAGTTCAAAACACATCAATTAAAATAGGCATGTCAAACTATTATTAAAACAAACCCTATGAGATGTTTGATTTAAATAATAACAAACCCTAAATGAAATATAAATTTTTATAGATCACTAAGACTTAATTTTGATTTAGGGGTGATCATAGCTTGAGTCAACCCGACCAATCTCAGTGACCCAACCCGGCCAAAATGTTTTTACTTTGTTGGTTCTGTTTGACGTCCACCTCATTGTTCTCTTGTTGCGCCGGTCGTCACATGACTCTGTTGACGTGCTCGTGAGGTTGTGCCATCATTAACACCTCCACCTTCATACGCATGCGCATGCGCCATCCTTTGTGCCCCATCTCCACTCTTCCAGTCAGGAAGCCACCAAAGCCATCACACCAAGATGTAACATTGCGCTACTGGCCCAACACAAAGCTGAAATATCTTCACGTTATAGGAGTTGGCTAGGTGCGGCTACAAGGTGGTGATTGATCTAGATAATAATTCATGATCTGTGTGGGTGGTTATGTTTGGCCCAAGACAGGGGAGGTTTCAGGGTGGGTCTTGGTCTTCTCCTATTTTTTCTTTTGGCTATGAGGTGGTGGCTTCTAAGGGAAGGAATGGGTCTTCTGAATTCTGATGTTTGTGATCTGTTTTTTCGTTTTCATCCTTAACCACACACCTGACTCGACCCATACTCATTCGTTTTGAGTCAAGTCGGGTTTGAACCCACAAAAACAACCCCCACCCTCGAATGGACCCAACCCCGTAGCATGTGTTCGGTTCGGGTCAAATACTGGTCAAATACTACCCGAACCAACCCGTGTCTTAAGTTTAAGCCTTTGTTTGGTAGGGTGGAGAGAAATAGAGTAGAGAGAAATGGGATGAAGAGAAATAAAGTGAGAAATAAAGAAGAAAATTAGGTTGTTTGGTAGAAAAGAAATAGAGATGAAATAAGGTGGAGAGAAATGATATTTTTGTTTGGTATGAGAGAAATAGAAAGAATAGAAATTAGATTATAATATATAAAGACCAAAATGTCCTTAATTAAATATTGATAAGTAAAATTTATAAAAAAATAAAATATTTAATTATATATATATTATGTAAGTAATTTATATAAAATCAATAAAATTATATTAATAAATATAAGTTCCAATAAAAAGTATTTATTTTTATTTCATAATTTTATCACTTTTATTATCTTTTTAAAAAATTAAAAACCAATCCAATTCAATTTATTTTAAATTGGATTGGATATTAATTCATAGTTTTATATTAATTCATTGTAAATCAGGATATGCATATACACATCTCAACTGCAAGCAAAAGCTCAACAAAGATCTTATATTATCTTTTCTACTTCCTCCTCTGACGACCAAGGGATATATAAAGCTGTTTAAAAAGTTTTCAACCATGCGAGGTGCATGTTTCTCTCCACAGACACAGTGTTCTCTTCGCTATATACAGACTTAGGGCCCATATTTAGTGATTTTATGGTAAAAAAATCACTAATTTTGAGTGAAAAAAAATTGAAAAGTTCAATCCACTATAAAAATTAGAGAATTAAAATTGTATGTTGACATCAATCAATGTGTAAATCAACTAGTGTCTAACCCGTGCAATGCACGGTATTATTATTCAAATAGATTGTCAATATTAAATGATATAATATATTTAATTTAATAAATATGGGAAATGAAAAAATGATAATTATTAGTGATTTTTAATATTTAAATTTATAATTTTTTAGATATAAAGAATATAAAAAATAAGAAAAAAAAATTTGAACATCAAATAGCAAACATTTACAATTAGAAATGCAAACTATTATAGATATTGTAATTAATATTTTTTAAAATACCTCCTTATACACTATTTTTTTTTTTAACATTTAGAACACTTAAAATTGTCATCACATATAAGAATCCTAAGTCCTTGTTGAGACTTGACCCCAAATACAACAACATATAATTGACCATGTGAGAAAATGGGTTTTGGAAAATACACACCAACATGTGGCACTGTCTGACATTCACTTTTATTAACGATCATAGGAAAAAGCAAAGAGATAATGGAAACTGTCTTCGTTGAAACTTGAATGGGGTGAGATGATCGGATGGAATTAATCAAATTCATCCGAGGAAGAAAACTTTTCTTCCCAAATGTGTTCCACTAATGACAGTTGCTCCAATAACATTGGAACATAACTCATGTACTATTAATCTGGTTCCATTATAAAGTCCAATAGATACATCAAGATTCCTCATTAGCATGATAGACACTCCTATCGATAACTCCAACGTATGATGAGGAAGTCCAGAACATCTAATATCATTTAAGAACTCAGTTGACCAATCACCTTGAATACCAACTTCTTCATCTACCTTCCATATAGATTCAGAACTCAAATACACACTCTCTTCTCCCGAAAATAATATTATCATATATTTATTAATTGAATGAACAACATCTAATGCAGGAGCAAGAATTGCTTTATCTTGGAAAAAAATCAATGTTTCCGAATTTTGAAAGCATATGCAAATTATAAAACTATATCTCCAATTGTATTACCTGTAGAGTAAATCAATAAATCCTTTGGTATTTCAATATCAGTCTCACCATCACTATAAGTGTCTAAATCACCATCACATAATGTAGGAATCCAGTCAACAAATTCTTTAAACTCACATTCAGTTAAAGAACTCCCACAACCTTGCAACCTCTTGCTTTCCGACCGTGTCAACTTTGCCATGTTACCATAATATAGAGGAATTTAAAGTGACCATCACAATTTTTGCTTGACCTGCTCTTGGTATAACAGACAATATCTGTCTGAAATCACCGCTAAGAACAATTATTTTTCTACCAAATGATTTATCCACAATATCTTTCATTTTAAACCTCATTATAGAATTGTATATTATAATAAAAGCTTGAAAAGCATAAATTAAAGGACACACACAGTCAGTTTATTACAAAATCATCTAAACTTTTATTTAAAAAATAACCTATTTCACATATTTTTTCATTTAATAACTATGTATTGTGAACATAATTTTTCTTTTACATTGTCATCCAACGATGTATTATCACATCATGTAATGAGTTTAATAACACATAAGGTGTCGTATTCTTTAAATGATATAGCAAATTGTCATTGATGACAATGTAAAACTTTTTTACACTAACAATGTATAACTATTAAATTCATTGTTTTTATGATTTTTATAATAAGTATATGTCTATTTTATTTATACTTAGATAAAAAAATAAAGTCTCAAACTGAACATAATTGTAACCAATAAAGGACCAATTATAAGTTTGGAATTTTTCACACAAAAAATTGATAAAAGTGTATATAATGAATAATAATTAAAAATAATAATATAAAAAATCCTATACATATTTTTATGAAAAAAAAATCCTATTAACACCCACACACACCAATTAGTGTTTTCTCATAGTTAACTTACTTAGCACACTCAAATAAACACGTATTTATGCCTTTAAAAAATAAAATTATAAAAATTCAATTTCAATAATAAAAATAATTTGTAATATATAAATTAGTCATATAATAAAATTAAAAAATTAAGCAATATAAAACACACATTAAAATTTAACCATTAAAAATACCAAAAATTCTTACTATAACAGTTAAAGAAAACTTTGTTAAAACATCATGAAATTACTCATTTTTTACTATAAATTGTATTCCTAAGATTAAAATAATATTTTACATCACAAATGTAAATCATATTCAAATTGACATTCTTGTTGTAGTCCAACTACGGTAATATCAAATAGTATAAAGTAAGAAAATAAAATTTGAGATTTATAATTGATTTGATGATGAGATACATATGTCATAGCCTCACTCTAACGTGTCATAGCCCCACTCTAATATCTTTATACCTATTATCTAGACAACACTATAATTTGTTGAAACAATAAAAGAACTTAAATGACCCCACAACCTTTTGACCAAAAAAATAAGATCCCAATGAACAGTAACCAAAAAACCGTTCCAATGTAGTATTATAGATTGGCAATGAATTGATGTAATTTAATTTGAGCAACTTGAATCAACCATGTTTGCAGTAATATCGAGTTTGAGCACCTTCTCCGAACATGGGGACAAAATAAATTGCATATGGACCAAAATAAACTGACTAAAAATGCAATATAACAAGACAAATACTATAAGCATTGCCTTTTTTTTCAAAAATAGTAATTGTTAGTAAATGAGAAGTATGGGTTTAAAATTACTGAGTTTCTTTATTATAAACATTTTATAGTATTTCATAATTTCTTAAGCAGTAAGAATTGGCTTAAATGATCCATGTAATAAACTAATAATACTGGTACAAATTCCACTACACGACATCGGACATTCACGATTCTCACATCACACATTGACATTGGGTCCCCACTCGGATCACAACGCCAAAGAGAAGCGAAGATACCTCGTAATTCCGCTCACCCTTACTTTTTTCCCTTTCACATCATTATTAAATTGCAGATCCAAGTCAACTCGTAGTTCTACTTATCTGCATTTCTTCTCCAATCTCAATCGTTTCAGCATCCACCTCATTTCATCTTCAGGTACACACACTCATCCATCTCAATTGAATTCCAATCCCAACCATTCGCCCATATATCCCCTGTATCTGTCTCCCTTATCGCATGCGTCTCTTATCCTTTGCATTTAAAATTACGTTTGAGGTTACAAAAATTGGATCTCATGTTAATCAATCATTTTTAATTAATATTTTACTTCTCAAAATTAATTCAATTTCTTAAAAAAAATATTTTAACTAAAAACACTTTGAAAAAGCTGCATATTAAGAAGCTTTTATTTCTTGGTTTATTGTTTATTATGTGAAGATGATGGCTGTGATTAATTTGTTTAATCTCTGTCTGGGTTTGTGCATGTGGTACAGAACTGTTGCAGCTGCATGCAGCAATGGCTTCTGAATTCTTGAACAATTTTAAGATTCCGGATTACATTCTTGTATCGGAGTCCAAGGTTGAGAAAGTCGATTATTGTGGTCATGTGCCTCAATGTCCGGTGCTGGTTTTTGTTAACTCCAAGAGTGGTGGTCAGCTCGGAGGGGACCTCTTACAAACTTATCGTACACTTCTTAATGAAAAACAGGTATGCAATAATTAGTCTTATATGTTGGGTGTTTTCATTTCCACAATCTTCAAGCTCATGAACTGTCTAAAGTTGATGTAATTGTAGCACTTGCATATTTTTTTAGTGGGCTGAGTGGAGCAATGTAAATTTCAGGTTTTTGATTTGGGGGAACTTGCTCCTGATAAAGTGCTGAGATCAATCTATGCTAACTTGGAAAGACTCAAGCAACGGGGTGATCAGTTTGCTATAAGGACCATGGAGAAGTTGAAGTTAATTGTGAGTTGTGATATGAATTTTGATAGGTTGATGTTTCCATGTTTGTAAGCAATTTTTTATTGGTATGGTCTTTGTTTTGAGTTTCTGATATTTACCTTGCGGTTCTTGCCTTTAGGCTGCAGGGGGCGATGGAACAGCAGGCTGGTTACTTGGAGTTGTTTGTGATCTCAAATTATCTCATCCGCCAGCAATAGCTACTGTTCCCTTGGGCACAGGGAATAATCTACCTTTTGCGTTTGGTTGGGTAGGAAATTGCCAGTTTTATTTGGATGCTTCTAGCGAAACTTTGAAGTAGATATAAAACGTTATGCTTTCTCTAACACTGTTTTAATAGTATAAGATTTAAGAATTATACTTTTCACATGAAAAGTTAAAATAATGCTGGTGCTTGTTTTTTGTTTGACTGGATTCAATTTAGGAGGGAGCACATTATTATGATGGTTTATTCCTGAACTTTTTGCATGTTTACCATTTACTAGGTTTCAAATAACCACCCATTTTCCCCCTACATATATAAAAATCGGTGGTTCCTATAATGCTTTTCTATTTCTTCTGAAGTTGAGGAAGTTTTCAGCAGTAGCTATAATTGTGATGATAAAGAATTTATCAGACAAGTAAAAAAGAATGATGAAAGACATATTATTTGCTGCTTTACAGGGGAAGAGAAACCCAGGAACAGATCAACGCTCAGTTGAGGCATTCTTAGATCAAGTCATGAAAGCTAAGGAAATGAAGATAGACAAGTAATGAGTTTTAGGCCTATTCTTTAATCGTATAGTTAGAATTATTTTCTTATTTTCCTCCCTAGATGTCACACATTCTGTCTATGATGCCATTTCCTTGTGGGGAGGCTAAATGACAGTATTGTTGGGAATGAGATAGCTGCATTACCAGTTTCTGCAGACATGTTGATTTTTTTAATAAATTCTAATTGAAAACTAATGAGTTCCTTTTTTATTTACTCATTTAATTCCCATTTTGTTGACACCACTGCAATACGGTTTTCTTTTATGATGTGTTCACATACATTTTTGGTTATTGTTTTGTTTATGGGGCATTTTTGTTGGGATCATTAGTTTACTAAGTAATTTTTTCCTTGGGGTTACAAAGGGTCTACTGGTGGGAGAGGGATGGTAGCCTAAAGTGCCATCAAAGGGGCTTGGCTAGGATTCAATCCAAGTATGAAGCAGTCCCCAAAGGGACTTGATTGAGCTACGGTTCTTGGGCTGCTGTACTTACAGTTTTTGCTGCTTACATACTTCACAAGTCCAGTCCTTGATGCACCTTCAATGCAAATATATGAATGTTTTAGAGCTGCTTCTTGTTCATGTTCTGTATTCAGTTTCTGCATATATTTCTTCTACACAATGCTGTTTGCTCATAATTGTTGTTTGTTGTTCTAACCCTTCAGCTGGCATATTCTCATGAGGATGAGAGCTCCAAAAGAAGGTTCCTGTGATCCAATTCCACCGCTTGAGCTACCACATTCTCTGCATGCCTTCCATCGTGTATCTGAAGCAGATGAACTTAATATGGTAAGACATCATTGCACCATTACTACTTTGCAATCCTATATTATATCTTGTTCAGGGTGCAACTTTAGAAATTTAAAGCAAAAGACACCTTTACTTTCTTTTCCTTCTGTTCTTTTTGCCATGATGCCTTCAGTTTCATATGCTATATTTTCTAATCTGACTGTATTTTGGCATAGCTATTATTTCGTTATAAATTCTTTGAAGATTAACCAGATGATATTGGGTTTGTAAATATTTGTTTTGCACTATCTAGGACATGAGCCTAATTGCTAGTGCGATACTGAAAAGTGAAAACAAGCAGACCAAAATCTTCTGCAGATTTTATCCACTTCTCTACTTGGATTTGATATTTTGAGTTTACGGAAATGGAAAATGAGGGGTGACAATAGTACTTTTTTAAGATTTGTTTTATTTTAATTTTGAATTTTTAGAAGGTTGTCTTCTTTACATTCACCATAATTCCTCTCGTGTTTGTTTCTAACTGCTTCTCAGGAAGGTTGCCACACTTTTCGTGGGGGATTTTGGAATTACTTCAGCATGGGTAAGTAAGAGTAGTTAGTCTCGCGCTCTTCTGTACCTGAACTTTATGTTGTGGAGTGTGAAGTGTGAACTATATAAATCTATTTTCTACCTGTAAGAATTAACTGATTTAGTTGGAACTTTGTTATGCCCTTAAATTTGGTCTGTTACCAATTCTTTGATCTCTATATATCAAATGTTGACAATGTGGATTCCAGTATAAGTAAATTTTAGCAATAAAAACTTGTACTTTTTAACATAAGCTGGAAAATGTGACATGTAATGATTGAAACAATTTATCTTGAGTAAGTCTTCCTATTAAATAAAATTCATTGATTACCAATACCATTGCCATTGCCATTTCTCTTTCTAGTTTGATTACATTTTTCTTTTCTTAGAATGTTTTAGATCTTTAGATTATATCCAGGGGATTTTGTTTTTCAGTTCACCTTACTTCAGTTCTTGTTAAAATATCTTTGACTGGTGACTATAGGAATGGATGCTCAAGTATCTTATGCATTTCATTCTGAACGAAAGATGAATCCTGAAAAATTCAAAAACCAGTTGGTTAATCAGGTATGGCGTTGTTTCTTCAATGATTATAGTAGTGTGGAAACAATGTGCAGCTGGTTGATAACAGTACTTGTTTGACTTTCTCATTCTTGAATGGAAAGCCTAGATAATTTTAGACAAGAAAGATGTATTCACATTTTATTTTTGTTTTTTAAAATAAAACTGATATTGTGGTCCTGATTTCGATCTACATTTTAGAGCACTTATGCTAAGCTTGGATGCACACAAGGATGGTTTATGGCTTCCCTATTCCATCCTTCTTCCAGGTCAGTTCAATAAGATCTGTCATTGATTGGACTGTTGGACAAAAGAATTGCATGTTCTTCCTTTATATAAGTTTTAGGTTGTTTATACCCACCTCAAATTTCATGAAATGTAAATGGAGAAAAATTCACACCTGTAACATTAGCTACTAGAATTGAATGTTTGAAATATACTAACTGATAGTTGTGACTTCACACCCTCCGACTGGTGCTTTGACTACATATTAGGCTATCTTGATTTTCTTTTGGATTTTATGATTTTGGCATATAAATCTTAAGTATGCTGAGTTTTTCTCTATTGCTGAGTTTCTTTATATCCAAGTATGAATGTGATAATTTATTAGTGTATTCAGTTAGACAATTTAAGACAATCAAATGAAATATGATTTATTAAAATTATTTTCATGGATGGCACAGAATTCATCCATATAATTAGTCATGTCAATTAGAGTTTAAGTATGTAAATAAAAATACTTCTATTCTTCTGTTTCCTTTTCCTAGATTTATCCCCATGTAGAGACACCTTTTAACTTTGATTTTAATCAGTTAGAATACTTTGTGCACAAGCTCATCCAGCACCTTGTTCACTCCTCTGGAAAAACATTTAAAACTGAAGCACTACTTAGTGCAGATTCACCATCAAGAACCTACTGTTGTTAATGATTCCCGAGAAAAAAGATTATCAACAT
Source organism: Sesbania bispinosa (assembly GCA_026901365.1). Classification (NCBI taxonomy): domain Eukaryota; kingdom Viridiplantae; phylum Streptophyta; class Magnoliopsida; order Fabales; family Fabaceae; genus Sesbania; species Sesbania bispinosa. Next base: position 146,182 of record QLOH01001043.1, read on the forward strand.
TTGGAAATTTCAAAAGCTAAGCAGATAGCAGTATCTGATTATTAAATCTTAAATGCATTTAATACCGTTGTAGGTTCCCTAATTTAGTCCCCGTATTAACTTCCCATGATATGACATGATGCTGGAAGCAAAACCAAATGGTGTCAAGCTCAAATTAAGCTCATTACCAGGCAGCCTCCTGACCTGTTCAAAATTAGTTCTTGGTACGGGGCTTTGATTTTGCTGGTTACAGTGACCAGTGATTGGAACTAGGAAGCATTAGAAATATTGACTGTCACTCACTACATAAGGATAAGAGCATTCTCTGTACTGTATTCTTTTAAAAAACCAACTTTATTTGATTGTAGCCAATGAGATCATAAAAAAATAAAACAAAATGATTTTCTTGTATATTTGGTGGCTAACTTCTGGTTAGTCTTGTTTAACTTAGTTCATAGATCAGAATGGAGTAAGGACAATGATTGATATGGAAGCATATTCTCATCCAAAGTCATGATCAGAGAGTTGCTTTAGATTGTTTTTCTTTTTCTTTTAAACTGTAAATTCAAATTATATGATGATGATGGGTTGTAAACAGTGCTTGGTATAGGAGACTGAGAAGAGTTCTAGAAATTTGAATGCTATGTATTTTGTATGGTAGTTTAGATAGGAATGCATTTGTTCTTAACACACAAAACATGCAATATCATTTGTCTGCTTGAGTAAATATAATTTGATTTTCTGGTGCAGGAACATAGCTCAACTTGCAAAAGTAAAATTCATGAAAAAAAATGGTCCATGGCAAGACCTGAAAATACCTCCCAGGTAAATCTTTTTATATACTATCTATATCTATATCTTTAACAAAAGTGAAGATCATAAAAAGCTAAGGTAGTGGAAAAACTCCCACATTTTCAACGTTCCAAAAATAAGCGACAATCAATTATTGTTCACAATCATTTCTCTGAACTACATTGTCTATATTGCTGTTGCTCTTATAGATTATTGAATGATTAATCGTCCCTCACATTGGCAACTTATTGTGCATGAACGTTTTAAAAAACTTGGCCATATAAAATATAAATCTACTTACTTTTCTTTTCATCTGCTCTGCTGTCTTCTGCCTTTGTTTATTTCTTGAATAGCATCTAATATGACCCTTTCCATTGTATATACAGCATCCGGTCAATCGTATGTCTTAACTTGCCCAGCTTTTCTGGTGGATTCAATCCATGGGGTACACCGAACAGGAGGAAACAGTCTGACGTAAATTTCCTATGCTAATTCTGAAATAATAATTTATTGTGCAAGTTATTTATTTTTCCCCCTAGAAAACTAAATAATGTTTCTTGATTGGAAACAGAGAGATTTGACACCACCTTATGTGGATGATGGCCTTATAGAGGTTGTTGGTTTTAGAAATGCGTGGCATGGGCTTGTTTTGCTTGCTCCAAAGGGACATGGAACTCGTCTTGCTCAGGTATTCGTGATATGATAAAATGTTGGACACATGTTTGCTTTTGAATTTTTATTCTCGGCTGCAGCATTTTCCTTTTCCCAAATCAAATTTTCTTTGTAATTATTTTACAAAAGTGACTCGCGAATTTATGTGTGTATTTGATTTATTACAAAATCGTATTTCATACATAGATTCAGACCAATGTTATTAAGAGTAGTATTAGCCCGGATCTACATGTTTTAAAATTAAAATGTGATTTTATAGTAAATCAAACACACACTATATTATCGTAGTAAAAAGTTAAACACACCATGGTATTTATCTTCCCTTTTTCCTTGTTTCATTAGGCACATAGAATCCGGTTTGAGTTTCGCAAAGGTGCAGCTGATCATACATTCATGAGGATCGATGGAGAACCTTGGAAGCAACCTCTTCCAGTTGATGATGATACTGTTGTGGTAGAGATTTCTCACCTTGGCCAGGTCAACATGCTTGCCACTCATAATTGCAAGTCTAAAAGTGTGTATGATCCGTCATCACCACACCATGATGATGACGAAGATGACAGTGATGAAGAAGACTCTATATCAGACGAATTTCGGAAGTTTGGTGCAGCAGATACATTTAAAATCCCAGATGAGGTTGATCTTTCTCATCTTAGTTAGGCTGCTCACAATTAAGCCAATCTCAAGTGTTATGCGGTTGACATTTCCTACACCAGTTAACCCCTTCAAATACTTATTCTATCAATGTTACAACTAATTTGCTCAATTCTAGTAGCATTATGGCTGCAAAAACGTGATACTTGCATTGTGATACAATAACTGCTTCATCCTCAACATTTCTTGCAGTTACATAGATTTCAAGTAACTCTGACGAGCGTTAAATTCTGCTTCATGTGTGATTAAGGCGTTAGTTTTTGTTTCTATTATTACATTGTAGAAGCATGATGCAAAAATTGTTCAGAATTCACATAAACCTTTTTGTATGTTGTAAAGTAGTGAAGATAATGTTAGGTGACTGTCCAATACTTCAGAAGAAATTGAAGTATTATCAACGAATCTAAAAGTTATACTCTGCATACTATAATTTCGGTTGAGGAACTATGGTACACGAATGCCAATCACACACCATTCCGCCAAAGGTAAAATTATGAGACAGATGGCAAACAAACATCTACCGCAGAAAATGCGAGATGAACTGAAATATGAATAATTTCAGTTATCAGAAATGTTAACTGAACAATATTTTCTTACATGTATGTTTTAAATTATTCAGTTAACAGAAAAGATACATGTAAGAATAATATTATTCAGTTAACAGAAATTCAGTACATCTGCGACTGAGTGGCAAAAAATTACATGTAAGAAAAGATTACATAAGATTGTGTTGGACGGGTGAATTAATTGGGTTGAGCTGAAACAAGGATTTAGCTGGATCACCATGACAGAAGATACACTAAATACAGTATGCAAAACCATGATAAAAATGCTCCACTCCAAATATCCAATGCCCCGGACCAACAAAAAGCAAATCAAGAATACCAAATCTTCACTGGGTGATAATTTCAGAAGAACCTTCATTGCTACAGGCCAGAAAGTTGCTGTTGTCCCAATCATTTTGTAATGGCCTCATTAGCCTTTTGTGTTTCAGTCCTTTCTTCTCTTTTCTTCTTCTCCCTGAAGCAATAGATTATTTCAAAGAGTCAAAATCTTGCCAAGGAAAACAAGAAAGTTATAACCATAACATCTACTAGACAAGTAATTTAGGTTCAGGAATCCAAAGACTTTGACAGCAAAAATGATAAGGGTATCAAATGCAGGCTGCTGGAAGCATAATTTAGTAAGTTGCTTGGAAGTTTGTGATCTCATTTTATTACAATGGACATTTACAATAAAGTGTCAATCTTGAACTTAATGGGCTAATGAATATGTAGATTTACAACTGCAGACTAAGCCTTCGTTTGGTGCTATAGAAATAGCAAAGGGAGGATGGAACTGGAAAGAAAAGTCCCTCCCATATCTGTTTGGTGAGCAAAAAAATGCCAAGAAATCAGTGGGTCCCACAGTACTGTTGATTTCTCTACATTGTTGACGTGAAATAGCGAGAAATGAGCAATTGAGAGTTGAAAATCGATTTTCATGTTACCCACTGTCATAAAAAATCGATTTTTATTGTCCCATAATCGATTTTGACCAAAAAAATCGATTTTTTTTTTATGAATAATCGATTTTTAAAATCTTTTTTTCTTTTATTTCACACACATTTCTCTCATACCAAACAACTTAAAATTATATTTCTCTTCCGTTTCACGCTCATTTCTTTCACACCAAACAACCTAAAAATCATCTCTATCTCTTTATTTCTTTTCTTCCCACTTCTCTTTTTCTCATTTCTCTTCTCTCTATTTCCCTAATCACACCAAACAAAGCATAAAGGTAGTGTATGATAAAATAAAATAAAAATTCAATGTTTTATATTCATAAATTGTATCATAAAATGAAAACCCGAGTAAAGGGAGAGCAGCTTGATAGTATCCAGAGGTCTGATGTTTACCTGTCAACATATTCCTTTAGAAGCTCTTTAGCTTGAACCAACTTAGAAAGCAGATTACGATACACATCCAAGTCCCGATCCACACTTCTTTTGTTGACATTCAAAGCCGCACAAAGCTGTTGGATTGACACCAGAGATTAATTGATAAGTAACCCTATACAAAAAATTATTGAAGTGGTAGAAAATAGATACTTTCACAATCTTCACATTTAGAGCATCCTCCACAATGCCATTGTCATATCATCTCATATGCACAATATTATTAGTTTTATCTGTGATTTTGGTTCCTATAATGTTAACGTCTTAAATGTTTATCACGGGGAGAATGGAGTATGTCTCTTTTACATGTCATAGAGTAATGCATTCATGTTGGTAGACGCAAAATAGTGAAATCAATTTTCTGTATAGATAAAGGAAATGAAGGGAGTAACCCCTCGAATGAGGCCTGAACTTTGTGGAAGAGAGATCAGGATGTCAAGGCCATTTAATCACTCCAGCTATTCCAAACAGGTCGGTAATAGGACATTTAAATAAGTTGGACTGTCTTGAATGTGTAGTTTTCTAGAACTGGTGTAAAGAACTAGACTTGGTAGTTGGTAGATTATACTTCAAATTGGAAAAAAAGGATATAAGAAAATGACTATTTGAATAAGTTTAATCAATAATATATCATGATGACTTAAATGAATTGGGTAACCTTTTCCAAAATTGTTGGTTCCATTGCATTTGCCAACTCAAGAAGACGAAAAAGGCCTATTGCAAAGAAACGACTATAACTGAAATCCCCCTTTCCTCCTGCTCTTTCTGCAATATCCTTTAATATCCCTTCAACTTCTCCTTCTCTGGATGAAAACTCAATCAGGGAAGTTGGGTTTTGAGCCCGAGCCCACTCTTCCAACTTCTGTGCATCTACTCTGTAGAGGGCATATGAAAGATCATTAGATGTTTGATAAAGAATTCGTAAGTGCAATTTATTCAAATCCAGCGGATATAACAAAAAAAAAAGTCCACAGACAATGCTATCTGCATTTCTGCTCAAAGATTTTTTTCCTTCAGGCACATTTCCTGAGATGCAACTAGTTATTCAACATGTCTTAGGAAAACTATTCACTCAACTATTTGTCTTAGAAAAACTTTACATTTCACAACAAACGTCAAGGGCATTAATGAATAATGATGCTCGGATGGTCAATTAGTACTATACCTCCTAATTGCAACAAAATTGGAAACTGTAAAAGAATTTACCAGAAGTAATTATTCAAGCAGGGGGTCATTTGATTGTACCATCTTCCTCTTTAGAAATATTTTAAGCAACTAGTATGATTATATCAATTGAGCAGTAGAGCAAACTGAAAGTGATTCACAAATTACAAAATCATATTACAGGCAGAATCTACAATTTGTAACTCTACTTGAACGTGATTTTGGGTGCTGAAATCATGTTTGGAAGCTCCCAAATGTCCCCTAAATACACCATAAGATTCTTGGTGAGCTGATTTAACAGTCTACACCAGCTTACAGCCATTGGTTTTCGAACATCAAGTTGAGCGTTTGGAGTAGGAACCATAAAAAAAATACACACATGCACACAAACACACTCATTCTTCTAACCTGTACTGCTCTGGATCTTCCTTCAATGCGTTAATGTATGCTTGGAAGATGGCATCTCGGTCCTCATCACTAGGATACCCTTCCATGAGTTGCTCATATACAGTGACAAAGCCAAGAGCAAATACAGGATCATAGCGGTATGATCTTTTGTATCTCATCAAATGTTGCTGGACAATAAGCTCCTGCAGCACCGTGTTGTAGATACTAGGAATTGGTCGCTTATATGCCTTGAGAAAATTTAACTTTGTCTCAGAAACAGTTGGAGGGTCTGCAGATCAAGTATGTAGACAACTGATGACTAAATATTGATAATAAGGTTTATTTTCTGCTTTTATTTTTTGTTTTCCCTTTTGGCAGTATGAATCTCAGAATCATGAAGGAGCCTAATGTGGAACTATTCACACCATTTGACACACTATGATCATGTCTCACATATTCAGATATGTAGAAGTATATGCTCAGTCACTAACAAAACGAAGCCCTCAATATGTAGTTCTAAGTAAGAAAATCTTCATTTTTAAAACCAAATCACATGCTGGTTATATCCAAACCGCATTCAGTTATGCAAGAAAGAGCTACAAAGAAATTCAGTTTGATACAGGAATACAACAAGGTGGCATCAATCCAGAAAAAAATTCCAGTTAAATAATGTGTTGCCCACATTTACATAAAGCCACAGACAATTACATTCATTGATTACCGTAAAACAGTAAAATAAGGATCAAATTTTAAATTTTTTCAGCAGTTCGTTTATATAAAAAGCATAAGTTCCAACATCAATGCTATCAATTGCAACATTATCCTCTTAAAATAAATGCTATCTCAATGATCAAGTTGCAACACTAAATCATACAAAAAGCCAAACCTTTGAGTCTAAATTCCAAAACCCCATAAATCAAACTTCAAAACCCGAGATAACAATTTTACAGCCCTATATACTTTCAATCAAAATAACAATTTGGGGGGGAGGGGGGGGGGGGGGGGGACTACACAGTTCCAAACTTTTACAAAATATGAACGTCTACCCAATTCCCAGAAAACTGAAACGAGTTCAGAAGTCCTAGAAAGTTGTTCCTTTTAATTATTTTTCCCACACTTTCTGGGAAACTAAACAAACCTGTGGCAGAAGAAGTGGAGCACCGAACGACCATTTTGGAAGCGGAATTGGAAGCTCGAACTCCAACATAGTGGCAGGAGAAACTGAGGCGGAAGCGAAAGGCGTCTGAATTGGAAGCTAGGAAGCGAGTGGAAGAGAGGGTAAGTTTCCTTTCCGAAGATTGTGTGAGTGTCGAGAAGGAGAAAGAAGAAGTAACAGCGGCCATTGGAAGAGAGAGAGGTAGCAGAGAGAGGATGGTGGCCGGAATCAGAAGTTTTCCGGCATAGCAGTAAGAATGGCCAAATGGGATTTTGGGAATTCAGAGCTGCATCTGTACTGTTTTCACAAAAGCGTGCGCAGGAAAGTGAGGCTTCTGTGATTACAGGAAAAACAAAGCTTATCCAATGTGATATTGAAATTGTTGCCAATTTTTCCAGAGAGCCAATGCTTTGATGACACATGGATATATGTAAATAATTAATTAATTGATAATGGAAAATGTTAGTAGGATATTTTAACAACAACTTAATTATGAGAAATACTAATCAACCTTATTTAAGATTTTATTGAAATATGTAATATTTAATATTGTAATTTATAATAAAAATTTAATTAATATTTTTAGAGTATTTGATAATCAGACTCTTTAAATATTTATTATTATTAGATGAAATTTTATATTAATTCAATAAATAATTTGAATTCTTTATTAATAAAAATATAATTTTATTTAATAACAAAGAAATATATAAAAGTGGTGGTGGTGATTTCTCATCCGAGGGTTGGCTGGCTGAGTTCGTTATACCGATTGCGGTCTTACCCGACCATGTATCACATTGCTGGTGTATCGATTCTTAGATCCCGACTTGGTCGAGGTTTGCCTCGGCCAGGTCAGGAAAAGTTTCCCCCCAACTTGGTAGCTGAGGAGGGTTTTTAAGCTGTTGATGTGATGGTATCCGACTTTTGGGATGAACACCCTGATTGGTTTGGCTAAGTTGCCCTTATCCCAGCGATCGAGGGAGTTCGGGTGCCGGGATGTTCGTATATTTGCTTCAATCTTCCAGAGACTTCCTTTTGTCTTTCAGCTTACCCGCCCCATAATTGTCTTCTCGTTTCGTCTCCACTCTCTTACCGTTGCAATTATTCATGAAACGTGTGGTGCTTCGTAGTTGGTTAGCCGCCGCAGATATGTGGGACCATCAATGCGTATCATCATTGAGATCGTGCACACGATCTCTGATTCGCGCTTGTCTTTTTTACCTTGACTTTTACATTGCCTAAAGTTGGTTTTATCCTTGTTTTTTTTAATCTCATTTCTTCCCCTTAGTGGATGGGGTGATTATGCCCTTGTTCTTTTAACCTTCCTCTCTATTTTGCCCTTGTTATTTCTTTCTTCTTTCTTTCTATTTCTTCGATGGTTTCCTTCTCTTTTCTGCATCTTCCTTCTCCGATGGTTCTCCAACGACGTTTGACAGTTGTCGAACCTGCACAAAATTATACTTATAATTCTCCGATCTGCAAACTACTTGTAGTAGAATGGTATAAACCGGGTCGAACCCTGAAGATCCACTCAAATTAATCCTTCTTTAGGGGGTGTTTGATTGATTGGAATAAACTGAAGAAAATAAAGATCAAGTTAAAAGCAAAGGTTGAATCAATTCAAGACAATATCAATCCAAGGAATTCAGAGGCTATTTTGATGGTAAATCATTGGTTATTAATAACATGCATTCAAGGGATTAAATCTATCAACTTAGAATCATGTGGAACCCCTACAATGATCCCGGATTCACTACTGAAATAATTCCCAGAATTCAATTGATTAAGATTAACAAGATCAAATAACCATAGAATCTTATGTTAGATCCAAATCAATTTTATAAACGGAACCCAATTGAAGTAAATAATTAAATGAACACCTTCAATTTAATTGCTTACTATATGCTTTTCAATCATTGTATGATGATTAACCAATCAAGAGTACAACATACATCAATAACAAATTTCATAACCAAAACATGTTAACCAATCAAGCTTTGATAAAAGAAATATGGAATTGAAGCAAGTGGAGTAGAAAAGCATGGTAGATGTAATTCAATCAGCATGTAAATGAAGATCAAACCTCAAAACCAAGATTAAAATAAGCTTGACTCCTTGAATTGAATAAAAACTTAGCCTTCCATGAAGACTTTACAAAAAGATGAACAAAAGTAATGAAACTCTTAGTAATTTCTACTACAACTTGGATGCTCTTCTCCTTAGCAAGCCCTCCTATTTATAGGAGGGGAAAAGATGCCATTCCAAACATGATCACTCAGCAATGAATAAGCATGTTTTGTCCATAAATGGACTTATTGATCAATTACCTAATGCATTTGTCCATTACTTTGAATTATTCACCTACTCTAGCTATCATTCACCTACTTGTCTCCCACTTGCACCGAGCATATCATCCTCAATCTGGAAGAATCCAAGAGAGTTGTCTTCATATGAAATCAAGCTCTGGATCTTAGCTTTCAAATGCCGCTGGGTTGAGCCCAAAAGGAGTTTTCTAGCCCAAGTTATGGCCCAATCATTGAGTGCTGGTCAGGTTTTCATATGATGCTGACTATTCGGTCTTCCAAGCCCATTCCGACTCACTAGCCATCCGATTTAGCTTTTGGGTTCTTCATCAAAGTTTTAGGGCTCTCTTTTATCTTTCCTACAATGTAAAGAACATAATTTTTAGATGTATAGAAGTCAAGTTATGCTTGAAATACGAAAACAGTTCAATGCTGAAAAAACGTAATTGAGCCCAATATGAACCTGAATTGGCATAATATGCTTATGACTTGTTAATTAAGCACAAAATATGCATTAAAAAGTTAATTTGAGGGATGATTAATGTGTATAATTTGTATTTATCAAATTCCCCCACACTTATCTTTTGCACGTCCCGGGCAAAATTGGAAACAAGCATGAATTATTGACTCAAAGTGGTGCTTTCCAATGAAATTAGTGAAATGTAAAGAAAACATGAGCTAGAGGTGATTACAAGACATCATAACATTCATGAATTCTTATCTTTATGCATCTCAAAAATAGAAAGGCAACTTCAATTGAAAATAGTGGATTCAAATTGATAGAACCTCGCAGGAAGTACTCTCAATCTCTCAAGTGTTTAAAGGTCTGTGTTTCTCTCAAATTCGACCCATGAAAATTGCACTATCATAAGCTTGCTTATCTTCTACTTATCCACTGAAAATTACACATACATCCACAAATTAAGAGGTCTTTATTAGGGTACTAATGGAGTGACAATTATGGAGAGGTACAAACAAATATGACAAGTTAAACCAAAGAGAGTAAAAGAGGTTTGGAGAACGAATCCAAGTAACAAGTGTGAAAGATACATATGAAATCAAACATTGAAGTTTAAGTACATCATTCAATCATTTGGATTCTTCATTCTTTTGCATATCTTCTTTTTCTTCTTTTTTTTTCTTTTTTTTTTAGTTTTTTTTTTTACATAACAATGAAGCACTAAGTATGTAGCAACCCACATAATTAACATTCCCCCACACTTGTTCAAGAATCCATTCTTATGATAACTCCAATACTCTTCTATTCCATAAGGTTAGGTAAAAGTTTGGTTTTATACTTAAGTATGGAACGAGAGACAACAAATAAGGCTTAAAAAAGGGTGATTCAAAGGAAAATAATGTAAGGTTGTCTATTTAACTGGGTAATTTATTCAAGTGAAAGAAAAATTTGCCTCAATCATTTGTGTTCATGCATGTGCAAGAGTAGTTTCAAAAAGAATCAAAGCAAGTTCTGAAGTAACAAATTCCATGGGTGAAAATCACACAAGAAAGAAAGTTTAATTTGTCAACAAGGCTCAAATCCTCACGGCTAATAACTATCAAAATTGATCCATTCAATTCAAATCTCTGTTGCCAAACCAATTAATTTCAAGATGTTAGGAATAAATTCAATCATGTTATAAAAATCTTAAAATCACCTTTTTTTCTATGTTTTGTTTTACACTTTTTAACTTTACTGGAAAGCTTAAAACAAAAACACAAATTCTTTTTTTTTTTAAACTAACGGGATGCGTATCAAGAGTTAAACATAACTCCTTACTCTTCCATCCTATTAATTTATTTTTTTTTTTTTTTAAAAAAAAAGAAAACGGACCATCTTTTCCCTCCCCCCAACCTAATCAAGACATTGTCCCTAATGTCTTTATAGATTGGTGATTTTTTTTTTTTTAAAAATTGATATTTAAATGAAAAACTATACAAGTACAACTTTAAGAGGAAGGAAAGTTACAACCGAAGAGTGGTATCAGGATCTTCCTTCCTTCCATCATCTTTGTTATTCTTGTCCACCTGCTTTCCTGATGCATAAGGTCCAAGTGAAAGGTTCTGCATTTGTTCAAGAAGTTCGTTAGCATTTGAAGAGAATGCCATGATTCTTTGCAGTCCTTGAGGTATGAATCCTTGATGCATAGCCTGTTCCAGAAAACTTAACAATCCATTATAAAAACCATTAACATTTAAGAACCCTAATGGCTTTTGGTGGAAGTTAGAATTGGCCCAAGACACAACGGTGAAGATATCTTCTAAGGTTCCAAGACCACCAGGTAATGCAATAAATGCATCAGATTTGTATAGCATTTGTGCCATACGTTCCTGCATTGTTGAAACCCTCAGTACGGTGCCTAGGGTAAGGTTTGTGGTCTTCTTGTTATTACCATCCATTAGAGCAACACCCAAACTTGGCTCCCTCTTGTGATTGCAGTTCCTGCTGTACAACCCTTCAGGCCTTGTACTCCCCCTCCATACACAACATTGATCTTTCTAGCAGCTAATGCTTTACCAAGGTCATAAGCTGCATGTCGAAATGCTTCATCCTTTCCGAGATTGGTTCCACCAAAGACACAGATACTGTGGAATCTGCGTGTAGATGGTCCTGCAGTTTCTTTAAAGGAAGACATTTTGTTGTACCAATCATTTGTGATAGTGGAAATTTATAAAGATGAAATAACTGGTACAAAGATCAAATTGTCAGATTTTTTTTCTTTTTCTATTTTTTTTTATTAAGTGTTAATCGATGAAAAGACAAGTAAGGATAAACAAAGATACGCATGAATTATAAAGTCAAAAAGAATCAACTGAAAAGAAAACCTCAAAACAAATTAAAGACAGGCGTGAATTATAAAGTCAAAAAGATACAACTGAAAAGAATTCAAAGATGCACATGCATATGAACAGTAGTTGTGATTTTGGCTCACATCTTCCTCTGGTTTTACGTCCAGTAACGGCTTGAACGCCTTCTATGAGTCGGGGAGTTGCTTCCCATCCAATTTTCTTATAAACTGGCAAACAGGGTCTTTTAGAGTCAGATTCCCAAGACTATACTGTTCCTTCTCCCTTCGGAATAATTCAGCTAAATCAAGAAGAACCATTTGAACCTGTCCACTAGGATGCGTCTCAAGAGCCTGGCTAATGTTATCCAAAGACTCCTTACTCAGTCCATCCTTAATGAATTTAATTTTATCTTCTCGATTTAAAGAAGTCATTCCGACATTCTTACATCTCGAGTTACAATTCCATCTTGCACACTTATAACAAACTTGCATTCTTTTTGCTCTTCTTTTTTTAGAAAAAGAGCTCCTACCCATTCCTGACAAATGTCTAGCAAATGAATCTTGAAATTCACCTGCTAAGCGTACCTTGGCCTCGATGATCCAACGTACATCCTCAGGAAGGCCTAAGCGCATCAGTACTCTTAGCCTTTCAAGTCTACATCTGTAAATTTTCCTGAGATCGTCTTGAGGGAGAGTAGGGAACCGAACTCTGAGCTTGGCGAGGGTTTCCTCCATTCTTTCTCTCTAGCAAAGTTGTTCAGTGCAAGGGTGGATTGTTCTGTATATATAATAGCTAAGGAGAACAAATTGAAGCATTGCACAACAAACACAATAATAATAAGATAAAAATAATGAAAACTCTAGAAAACTCTCCACACATAATCAACAAAATGAAAAACACATATCATTAACAACAATAACTGAAGAAAAAATAGAAAAAAAAAATTGGGAAGAGAAATTTCTACTTTAAGTCAAGCCAAGTAGGTGGCATTATGCAGGTGCACCTCTTCCACCGTATGCTCTTGAAAACCCTCATAGAAGGGCTTAAGCCGATGTCCATTTACCTTGAAGATCTTTTTGTTGTCTCATCTGTGATCTCTACTGCACCATAAGGAAAAACATTAGTAACCACAAATGGGCCTAACCATCTAGAACGTAACTTACCAGGCATCAGCTTAAGACGAGAATTATATAAGAGCACTTTTTGTCAACAATGAACTCTTTTCTTGTTATCATCTTGTCATGGAATGCTTTAGTCTTTTCCTTGTAAATTCTGGAATTCTCATATGCTTCTAACCGAATTTCTTCAAGTTCTTGCAATTGAAGCTTTCTATGCATTCCAGCTTTATCCAAGTTCAAATTGCATTGCTTAATAGCCCAATATGCTTTGTGTTCAATCTCTACCGGTAGATGGCATGTTTGCCAAAGACTATCCGGTAAGGGGACATCCCTATAGGAGTTTTATAAGCTGTTCTGTAGGCCCATAAAGCATCATCAAGCCTTTTGCTCCAATCTTTCCTATTCGGTTGGACTGTTTTCTCCAGAATTTGTTTGAGTTCCCTGTTGGATACTTCAGCTTGACCATTTGTTTGAGGATGATATGGTGTAGACATCTTGTGCATCACCCCATATTTCTTCAACAAGGATGCCATGTTCCTATTACAGAAATGAGGATCCCTTGATCACTGATGATTGCCCTTGGAATTCCAAACCTGCTAAAAATGTTAGATCTGACAAAGTCAATCACAACATGAGAGTCATCAGTGCGAGTGGCTTTGCTTCTACCCATTTAGAAAAATAATCCACAGCCAGTAAAATAAAATTGAAACCAAAAGAGTTTAGGGAAAGGTCCCATGAAGTCAATGCCCCAAACATCAAACACCTCACAGAACAACAATGGTTGTTTGAGGCATCTCATTTCTAGTGATATGTTGCCCATTCTTGGCATTGTTCACAATTCTTACAATACCTGTAAGCATCACGAAACAAGGTAGGCCAATACAAACCAGAGTCCAAAACCTTTCTAGCAGTCCGTTGAGGTCCAAAGTGCCCCACCACATGCAAATGTATGGCAAAAATCTAGAATGGAATTAAACTCATGATCTGGCACACAACGCCTAATGACTTGATCGCTTGCAAAATTTCCACAAGTAGGGATCTTCCCATACATAATATTTAGAATTGCTTTTAAGTTTATCTATTTGTGCCCTAGATGCATGTGCAGGCAAAACAGATGCAACCAAGTAATTAACTAAATCAGCAACCAGGGGGTGGTGTCACGCAGCTCCAAAAGTTGTTCGTCAGGAAAAGAATCATGAATAGGGATGGAGTCAGGTGCTCTCTCAATTCTGCTTAAATGATCAGCACCATGTTTTCTTGCACCGCTCCTGTCCTTAATCTCCAAATCAAACTCTTGAAGTAGGCAACATCCATCTAATTAACCTTGGTTTTGCATCTGGCTTCTTCAATAGGAACTTTAATGCTGCATGGTCAGTAAAAACAACCACTTTTAAAATTAATGCAAATATGATCTGAATTTATTCAAGTGCAAAAACAATTGCTAATAATTCTTTCTCAGTGGTAGTATAGTTAGCTTGTGCAGCATCTAAAGTTCTAGAAGCACTAATATATGACATGAGGAAATTTTCCAACTCTTTGTGCAAGGACAGCTCCCATAGCATTAATTGGATGCCATCACACATGATCTCAAAGGGAAGTGTCCAATTTGGTGGCTTGATAATTGGAGTTGTGGTCAATGATTTCTTGAGTTGATCAAAAGCCTCCTTGCACCTGTCATCAAAGTTAAATCAACATCTTTTTGTAGCAAGTTAGAAAGTGGAAAGGCTATCTTGCTGAAGTCTTTGATGAAGCGTCGGTAGTAGAAACCTGCATGACCAAGAAATGATCTAATCTCGCGAATGCAAGATGGGTAAGGTTAAACTAGAAATTACATCAATCTTGGCAGGATCCACTTCTATACCCTTCTTTGAATTACATGTCCTAACACTATACCCTGGTCAACCATAAAGTGACATTTCTCAAAATTAAGAACAAGGTTAGTTTCAATGCATCTATGTAAACCTTATCTAAACTATCTAAACAGGTTTCAAACGAAGAACCATACACAGTGAAATCGTCCATGAACACCTCCATGCACTTTTCAAGGAAGTCAGCAAAGATACTGACCATGCACCGCTGGAAGGTACCAGGGGCATTACATAGGCCGAATGGCATCCTCCTATAGGCAAAAGTTTCCAAAGGGGCAGAGGTGAATGTGGTTTTTTCCTGGTCCTCTGGTGCAATGTGAATCTGGAAATAACCTGAAAAGCCATCAAGAAAACAGTTAATGAGATTTCCCAGCTAAACGCTCAAGCATTTGATCAATAAAAGGCAAAGGGAAATGATCCTTTCTAGTTGCTTGGTTAAGTTTCCTATAATCAATACAAACTCTCCAACTATTTTGCACTCTGGTAGGAATAAGCTCATTCTTATCATTCTTCACTACTGTGAGGCCAGACTTCTTCGGGACCCACTTGGACTGGACTTACCCAATGACTATCAGATAAGGATAAATGATGCCGGCTTGTAAAAGCTTGGTCACCTCCTTCTTCACGACATCCAAAATTAGAGGATTTAGACGTCTTTGTGGCTGCCTTATTGGTTTAGCTCCATCTTCAAGTAAGATCCTATGCATGCACATAGAAGGGCTAATACCAGGAATGTAGCTAAGGTCATCCAATTGCCCTTTTATGCTTCCTTAAGACTTTGCAACAACATTTCTTCTTGCTCAGCCTGAAGACTTGTTGAATAATCACAGGTAACTTTTCATTCTCCTCTAAATAAGCATATTTCAAATGCTTTGGGAGTGTTTGAGCTCAATGTAGGTGGTTGCTCAATTGAGGGAAGTGTCCTGGTGGATGGAATTGCATCTGCCAACCTGTAACTCAACAACATCCAATTCAATCAAATCATTACCTTCTAGCTCTGTTGAATCATCAGGCTACACCATCATCATAATGTATACTACCTGTATCATGAAAATCCTCCTGCAAGTAAGTATCAATCTCAGCACAACAGGACATACTATAGAATCTACACAATTGTTACAGGTTGTAAACATCATGTTAAATCAGCAAAAGAAGGAAATCTTCATTAAACAACTCAGAATATGTCTCATCAACCAGATCATCTAGTAACTCAATATGAAAAACAGAGTGCTCCTCCATGGGATGCTTCATAGCATCAAATATATTAAATCTGACAATATCATCTCCAAACTCCATGGAAAGAGTTCCTGCATGGACATCCAATCTTTGTTTCTAGCTGTCTTAAGGAATGGTCTCCCTAGAATAATCGGAGCCTTATTGGATTTAGACTCTCCCTCCATATCTAAAAGTAGAAATCTGCAGGGAAAATCAAATCATTAACTTTAACAAGGACATCTTCAATAAGTCCAGCAGGGTATGCATTACTCCTATTAGCTAGTTGGATGACAACACCTGTACTCTGCAAAGGTCCAATGGCAAGAGAGTTAAAGATAGACATAGGCATAACATTCATTGAAGCACCCTAAATCTAACAAAGCATTTTCAAATTTACAATTGCCAATTATGCAAGGGATAGTAAACGTCCCTGGATCTTTGCACTTTGTGGGATTTGTTGAATGATGGCTGAAACGTTTTGCCCCATACTAATCTTTTCATTCTCCCTTCAGCCTTCTTTTGTGTGTGCACAAGTCTTTGAGAAACTTAGCATATCTTGGAATTTGCTTGATTGCCTCCAGAAGTGGAATATTGACTTCCACTTTCCTAAAGGTTTCCAAGATCTCCTTCTCCATCTCGTCTACCTTCCTGGATTTGCAGCCTCTTTGAGGAAATGTAGTTAGTGGTACATTCTGCTGCATACTTTTCTCAGAATTTCGAAAAGATGCATCATCATCTGATGGCTTTGCTCCTTCTGCGTGATCCAATGGTTGTACTTTTGTATCATCTGGTGCATGTTTGAATGAAGTCTTGGTTTTTTAGCAGCTTTCTGTATGTTTGACTCATCCATCACCCTTCCAGATCGAAGGGAAATTGCATTGACATTGGGGTTCACCACTGGTTGAGCAGGCAACTTATCGGAACCTTTAGATGCATCTCATTTAGTGAAGAGGCAAGTTGTCAATTTGAATTTCTAAATTCTGAATGGTAGCCTCCGTCCTTTGCTGGAATTGCAGATTTGTTGCAGCCATTTGCTTCACAAGATCTTCTAGTGAAGGTTCAGAGTTAGGTTGTGAAGGCTGTTGAGCTGCAACATTTTGTTGATGCATTTGATGTTTCACAGGTTGCTGGTAAGATGGTCTACTAGTACCTGCATTATGCTGAAACTGTTGTTGAGGTTGTGGTCTTGTATTGTTACCCCACCTCAAATTGGGATGATCTCTCCATCCAGGATTATATGTATTTGAGTAAGGATCATAACGTTGTTGTTGTTGTGATCTCCCATGGAAAGCTCCAGTTACAGCAACAGATTCACCTGCTTGAATGGTAGGACAACATCAGTTGGATGAGATGAGCAATTACAGATACCACATACCTTTTCCGGTGCTTGCAAAAGTAGTTGTTGTGTTTTGAGAAGGTTGTTGCTGAGCTATGCCACTTGTCTCACTAAGGATGTTAGCTCATCAAGTCTATTCTGCAGCCTTTGTTGTTCTTCCTGTGACACTTGAATTTCGTTCACTGCCCGAGTTGGCGTGATTCTGGTCCCAATTGTTGGGTGTTGGAAGCCATGGTAGAGATAAGGCTTCTTGCTTCATGGATGCTTTTGTCATTAATGCACCACCACTTGCTGCATCGATCATGGTCTTTCCATAGGCAATAATCCTTCATAAAAGTATGGATTAAAAGTTGATCGCTTATTTGGTGGTGTGGGCAGCTGGCACACAACTTTAAAATCTCTCCCAGTACTCGTACAGAGTCTCTCCAGTCATTTGCCTAATTCCGCAAATTTCCTTTCTGATAGCACCAGTTCTTGAAGCAGGGAAGTATTTCTCTAGAATACCTTCTTCATGTCATTCCAACATGTTACAGAACCTGCAGGAAGATAAAACAACCAATCTTTAGCAACATCAGTAAGTGAGAAAGGAAAAGCTCTCAATTTGATGTGTTCCTCAGCAACTCCTTGAAGTTTCATGGAGGAGCAAACCACTTCAAACTCTTTTAGATGTTTGTGTGGATCTTCTCCTGCAAGACCATGAAATTTAGGAAGCAAGTGAATTAAACCAGATTTAAGTTCAAAATCAACATCCAAGTTTGGATATTCAATGCACAAAGGTTGGTATTGTAACATCAGGAGCAGCCAACTCCCTCAAAGTTCTATCCTGCACATTGTTAGCCATTTGTTCAAATTGATTTATATCAACAGGTGTTTAACTTGAGCAAACAATTTTCTCTTAGATCTGTTGTAAATTTCTTTCAATTTCTGGATCAAATTCAATTAATTTTGAAGAAGAAGATCTAGTCATAAACTAGGAAAAAAAAAAGGAAACAAAAGAACTAAAAAAAATCACAATAAAAAAATAAATAAAAGGATACTATCAAGTGGATCCCCGGCAACGGCGCCAAAATTTTGACAGTTGTCGAACCTGCACAAAATTATACTTATAATTCTCCGATCTGCAAACTACTTGTAGTAGAATGGTATAAACCGGGTCGAACCCTGAAGATCCACTCAAATTAATCCTTCTTTGGGGGGGGTTTGATTGATTGGAATAAACTGAAGAAAATAAAAGATCAAGTTAAAAGCAAAGGTTGAATCAATTCAAGACAATATCAATCCAAGGAATTCAGAGGCTATTTTCATGGTAAATCATTGGTTATTAATAACATGCATTCAAGAGATTAAATCTATCAACTTAGAATCATGTGGAACCCCTACAATGATCCCGGATTCACTACTGAAATAATTTCCAGAATTCAATTGATTAAGATTAACAAGATCAAATAACCATAAAATCTTATGTTAGATCCAAATCAATTTTATAAACGGAACCCAATTGAAGTAAATAATTAAATGAACACCTTCAATTTAATTGCTACTATATGCTTTTCAATCATTGTATGATGATTAACCAATCAAGAGTACAACATACATCAATAACAAATTTCATAACCAAAACATGTTAACCAATCAAGCTTTGATAAAAGAAATATGGAATTGAAGCAAGTGGAGTAGAAAAGCATGGTAGATGTAATTCAATCAACATGTAAATGAAGATCAAACCTCAAAACCAAGATATGAAAATAAGCTTGACTCCTTGAATTGAATAAAAACTTAGCCTTCCATGAAGACTTTACAAAAAGATGAACAAAAGTAAATGAAACTCTTAGTAATTTCTACTACAACTTGGATGCTCTTCTCCTTAGCAAGCCCTCCTATTTATAGGAGGGGAAAAGATGCCATTCCAAACATGATCACTCAGCAATGACTAAGCATGTTTTGTCCACAAATGGACTTATTGATCAATTACCTAATGCATTTGTCCATTACTTTGAATTATTCACCTACTCTAGCTATCATTCACCTACTTGTCTCCCACTTGCACCGAGCATATCATCCTCAATCTGGCAGAATCCAAGAGAGTTGTCTTCATATGAAATCAAGCTCTGGATCTTAGCTTTCAAATGCCGCTGGGTTGAGCCCAAAAGGAGTTTTCTAGCCCAAGTTATGGCCCAATCATTGAGTGTTGGTCAGGTTTTCATATGATGCTGACTATTCGGTCTTCCAAGCCCATTTCGACTCACTAGCCATCCGATTTAGCTTTTGGGTTCTTCATCAAAGTTTAGGGCTCTCTTTATCTTTCCTACATGTAAAGAACATAATTTTTAGATGTCTAGAACTCAAGTTATGCTTGAAATACGAAAACAGTTAATGCTGAAAAAATGTAATTGAGCCCAATATGAACCTGAATTGGCATAATATGCTTATGACTTGTTAATTAAGCAAAAAATGCATTAAAAGGTTAAATTTGAGGGATGATTAAGTGTATAATTTGTATCAACGTTCTAGGGGTGTGTTTTTGGTCCGTTTCCACCGTTTGTTCCTGCCATTTTCCACTTCGCTTGGTTGCAAAGCCATCTAGTGGTCATCACAACTATTTCTACCATTCATTTTAACTTGCATTTGCTGGTACGATTCTCCTCCACCATATTCTCCCTTTCTTTTATTTTTCCGGTGATGATGCACCTCATGGGAAGGGGATGGCGGGGAGGGAGAGTGTGTAGCTCCTTAGAGATCTATCCTACTCTTCTTCATTAGCTGAGGTGACCTTGACTATCCCGGCTATGCTTCAGCGCTATGAGGCGTCGGAAGCAGCTCGAGAAAAGTGTCGTGGACTATTCGTGGTCGAG